>RJWT010036206.1:0-13308 GCA_004365215.1 Cuniculus paca | reverse complement strand
CCTTGGAAGGACAGTCATCAGTCTGGGGACAATTCTCTCTAGTCCTCCCAGTGATCTCACAGGTGCTATTGCTTTCAGCCTTGAGACAAAAACTTAAGTGGGGATGATGTCCACGCTTGCTGTGCCACACCAGTCTGTTCCCCAGGCCCTCGTCCACTGTCTGGGTTCCCAGTGAGTGCCCGAGCACGTTTGCGGTAGACAAGCCATGGTTTCCTCCCCTCCTTAGCTCGGGGTCAGGGCCCTCACCCAGTGCCTGATGACAGATTTATGCCTTGTGACCCTGGCACCCCTCCTTTCCTCAGCCACAGCCACTTGGTCCAGGGCTGACTTGATTCAGGGGACCAACCTGGGAGCCAAGCAGACCAACAGGTTCTCCTGACCAGTTCAACCAAAAGGCGTGGGACAGTCATTTTCACGGGGATTTAAGATCTTTAACGCCTAAAGAAAAGACTGTCTACCCCACTCCCATGTATAATTCAAAACTTTTTTTAAAAACCTAAAATAACGCCAGGGAAGTAGCTCAGTGGTGCAGTGCCTGCCTGGCAAGCTCGAGGCCCTGAGTTTGATTCTTTTTACTGAAAAAGAAAAAACAAAAAAAGTGAAAGGAAATACAACAAAGTTCAGACATTTTCCCATGATGACTATTTCAAAGGTCTTATGTGGAGGATTAAATTCTAAAATAAAAGAAGTTTCTGGTGCACCCTGGCCCACCTGTTGGGCAATTTTGCCGTGACTCAGTTGGATATGACCACGGGAACTTCAAGGTCAAGGTCAGGGCCCAAACTGCCCTGTGGGTGAAAGGACCCACCAGGAAGCTGTTCACGAGAGAGAAGAGACTCAGAGCAACAGAAGTACCTTATGGCCCAGGGAGGCCGAGCGGGTGACAGGCCAGCTTCATCTGTAAGGCTGAGTGACCCCACGCCCAGTTTTGCCTGGCCGCAGGAACAGCTTCTGCTGTCACCCCAGCCCTTGGTGCCAGGCCCCTGCCCCATACCTATCATTGACAAAGGAGAACATGAGCAGCCTCTGCTCAATGAACCACTTCCACTCGGGGTTCTCGCTCTGCAGATCTCGGTAGTTGTCATTGGAGACGATGACGCCATCCTTCTCGTAGGCCACCTTCACAATGTAGCGGTCATCATAGCAGACCACCCTCTTGCCGTTCACCTTGCGGGACGGGGTGTACACAAGCACTGCCTGCCGCTCCAGCTCCTCCAACACGTGCTGCTCTGGAGCCAGAAGCGGAGACCACAGTCAGGGCCAGCGTGCACCATTCTCCTCCCGCCCTGCCCCAGCCAGTCAGATGGGAGCAGGGGAGGGAGCAGACGCCAGTTGCTCCTCCCGCTCCTGATGCTCACTTTTTCTCCTAAATTTCACTCAGTTTTCCAGCAGCCTGAGGCGCACGTGGCTTTTGGCTTTTGTCCTGCCTGGATTAAGACAGTCCAGAATATGATACCCAACCTGTGCGAGTCTCCTTAGAAAGAGGATTTTAGACACAGCTCTTGTCCTTTTGAGGATTACATGCCCCATTGGCCCTACAGTGGTAGACGTTGGGGCCTCCATCTAGGGATGGACTTCCTGTCTTAACTGGAGTCCTGTGACGCCTTAGGGATGATTAGCAGCCTGACATCCTCCTGGAAGTCTCCTGAGAAGCATCCCGCAAGTGTCTGCCTGGCCACCTTTGAGTTGAAGCATCCTGCAACAGACACCTCTGAGTGACTCAAGAACGTAAGAGGAAGAGTCTGAGACTCAGAATACACAGCCTGGATTCTGAGATGGGCTCCAGTTCCTTACCTCTCTTTAATATTAGGTGCTACAGTCACAAAATGTGGTTGATGACACTTCCTTTGTCTATCTCATGTGCTTGTGAGTAGACTGAGCAAGCTCAGGTGTGTGTGAGAGGTCTGGCAAAAACTGGGAAGGAGGCAGACTGTGCCAGCTGGTGAAATATTGCAACATCTTTCCTAGCAGAGGCCGCGGTCTGTGCCCTGGGAAGGGCCACTGTCTGATCTTAGATTTGCCTTTGGAGACTTGCAGGAAAATCTCTTTTCTACATACTAGTTAGAACTTAAAAAAGTATTAACCTAGTCTTCATAGATTATTTCTTCCCCTAAGTTTAAGTCCCTTCTAGTATGACATGATTTGCAAACTTTAAGAAGATACAAAATGTATTTGTGGTACAAAGTACAATAAAAAATGCCATAAACTTTGAGAAGCACAAGGTGGGTCATGCTTGGGAAGTTCCTGCTGCCCCTCCCTGTTCACAGTCCTCTCCATTCCCCTTGAGATAATTCGTGTTTTACAGCACAGTGGTTTATAAACTATAATTCCCTTGTTTTAATTTAGAAATACATATGTATGAGGACCATCTTCAATATGGTTATGTATTGAGCTTTGCACAAATGGAATCACATTCTGCATGTACTTGTACAAGTACTTTTTTCATTGACCATAGTTGGTGGAGTTTGGTGGTCTAGTGTTCACTCTAGGAGCTTGTGAGTAAGCCCCTGGCACAGAAGTCCAAGGAACTCCCTGGAATGTTCCTTAGAAATTCTCTAATAATTTTTGTCAATCTGCTGAATATAAAGTGCCCTCTTACGGTGGTTTTATTTTGTATTTGTCTGGTTACTAATGAGTTTGAGCATCTTTGCATAGGTTTATTGACCATTTATGTTTTCTCTTCTATGAAAGACTCATTCTTTCTTTAGCTCATTTTTCTATTGGTTCATTGTCCTTGTCTCATTAATTAGAAGACATTCTCCATAAATCTATATATTAATCTTTCATCAGTAGTATGTGATGTGATCCGGGCGTGGTGGCTGTCTCCTGTAATCCCAGCACTTGGGAGGCTGAGGCAGGAGGTTTGTAGCCTGGGCTACAAAGTGAACCCAAGGCCAGCCTGAACTGCATAGCAAGACCCAGTCTCAAAAAGACAAAAAAAAAAAAAAAGTAGTATGTGATGTGTAGCTTCCCTCAGTTTGAGACATGGCTTTTCTTTTTCTTTTTTCTTTTGTGATATTTTTGTTCATCTATCCCCCATAGTATTTCCCTTATGATAACTTGTTTCAAAATTCCTTTCCAAGGGCTGGGGATTTAGCTCAGTGGCTTAAGCACCTGCCTGGCAAGTACAAGGTCGTGAGTTCAATCCCAGTACCAAAAAAAAAAAAAAATTCATTTCCTACCCCAAAATAATTTTGCTACTCTTTAGCTATATTATATTTACACATGGAATGAATAGTTGAAAGACATCCGTCTCCATTTTCACGCCATAAAGAATTATTTGGGGGTAACTAGTTCATAATGGATACTTGAACATATGTGTGTATCCCCCTTTCTTCCCACAAATTCCACTGAAATTACAGCTAAGGGGTAAAAAATGGGATCCATTATATTAAAAATGGATTTGGGAACAAGCACAGACCCAGGATTTTGATAAATTCTAGGAGGATAGAAAGTAGAGAGGACCATAATGACTATAGAGCAGGGAGGGCAGCACAGCCCAGAGTGTGCACACAAGGCTGAAGCAGAGCTGGGGGCCCTTTTACCCGTGCAGCCACAAAGCAGTCCAGGCCGTGGAGGGGTGGATGCTGGCCAGGCCACACTGCCTTCCCGGAGGGCCACTCATGGCAGATGCCCCAAGGGTGGGGAGCTGCATTCACTTCCTATCCCAAAACTGTAAATAAAGGAAGGAGGAAGGTCCCATTGTGTTGCTCCCCTAGCATCAAATTCCCATCATTGAGGCATCAGATATGCAGTGGGCAGAGGTGCCCGCTGCTGGCTGGCCCCACGCGGGGTGTGTGGATGCAGGTTAGCACTGAGAGTCAGCCCTGCCTTTCAGGGAAAGGTCCCCATGCCAGAAGAGAAAGCCCAGGGCAGCTGCACAGGAATAGATTACCACCAGCCTTTGAGGGGAAAAACTGGGGAGAGGGCAGGAGAGAGGAAGGGGGAGAAAGAGAAAGAGAGAGAGTCAGAAAAAAAATAGCATTTGTGGAAATTAAGAGAACTTTTTACAAGTTTGCATCACTGTAGAAATGTTCAGAAAGATGCTGCAGCTAAAAGACAATCACATTTTTATTTTAAAAATCAAGAAAAGGTAAAGGAGACAGAAGAAGAAACTAGTAACCACTGACAGAATTCAAAACAAGCCCCAGACAAGGGCAAAAACTTTCGGTAAAAAGACAAAAAAACATGAAGGAAATTTCCCAAAATGCTGGAGAGGCTGGGCTCTGGGTTTGCTGAGCTGAAAGAGCAACAACAAAGGTTCAGCACCTGACTTCCTGTTAGCCCAGGGCTAAACAAGACCTGAACAAAATGCCGTTGGTTTAAAACACCTTGTTCAATTGTTTTTGCTTAAAATATTCTTAGCTAATATATGAATTAAAGAATTTCTTGGGTCTCAATTACCATTTGTTTTAAATGAAGAGGTGGGACTAGCTATTCAGTATATAATAAATATGAGAGTGAGTGTCTCTTTCTGATCCTGTATACTCACTTGTAGGGTGGGATGCAGAGCCAATCTTTCTTCAGCGTTAAAAGTTGTAAGACACAATCATTTTGAAAACTTAAGCATTCACACCAGAAGACTGAGTATTTTTTTTTTTTTTGTCTTTTTGAGACAGAGTCTCGCTATGCAGTTCAGGCTGCCTTGAGCTCACTTTGTAGCCCAGGCTAGTCTTGAACTTGCAAAGATCCTCCTGCCTCAGCCTCCTGAGTGCTGGGATTAGACTGAGTAATTTATTTGTTCATCTATTCAACTTTTTTTTTACTATCTACTCTATGTCAGGTATCTTGCTAAGACCAAACAATCATAGAAAGTGATTTCGTGGAGCATTTAACAGACACCATTAAACCAGTCAGTAGAAAGATAACTGACCACAACTGGGGAGCATTACCAAGGAAGGGTACACAGCATCCCTCAAGCATACACCAACCCGGCTTACCTCTGATAGGGGTATCAGATCGGGATGGCTCTTTCCTCCAGGATGGGACAAAAACTTTGATATAGGTGTGTCCTCTATCCTTGAACCAGTCCACAGCCAGCTGGATTCCCCGGCAAGAGAAGACTTCTTTATTTCCATGGCTACAAAAAGAAGACAAAGAAATTTGAGAAGGCATAGGAAGGGTTCCCAAGAGTAATATCTCCTAGGAATATCCTAGATCACAGTCTCTTTACTGAGAAGGAACCAGGCAGATCTGCATTTTAAAGATAGTGCCTTCTTCCCACAACTATAGCCCATAACTAGAACCAGGAAGCTGGTGGTAAGGACACAGCACTCTGGCTCCACAGGGAAAATATTCCAAGGAATAGGAGGACAGGGAAGACCAAGGGAGGGACAGGTTCTTGAGAGCAGAGGCCCCTGCAAAGCCTGGCAGGGAGCAGCAGCCTAGTTTGGAAGGGGACCATACTTAAACTTTCTATACCATGCTTTGTTACATATGTGACCTCTCCTGTTATTTTCTCAGGGGGCTTAGGACAGTCACGGGTCAACGAAGCACCATCAACGGATCATGGAAATCAGGCTCTGTAGAGCTATCAGAGAGCTTGCAGAATTCCTTCAGCTTCAATAACAAGTGAAAGCAGGCTTTGTGACCTTGCATGGGGCTTCTCCTGGTAAAGGGAACGCACTGCTTTGGCCATCAAGGCTGCACTAGCAGACTTGTGCAAATAGTAAGGAGAAAGCACTTGTCATGGCTTGTATTTAAAAGTCCCCCCAAAGCTTTATGTGCTCATAGGTGGGGCTCTTTGGAGCTGGCTGAATCTAAGCTATGCAATATTTGGGTAGGGGTGTGTGGCTCTAAATTTGTCCATTGATTGGTCTAGCATAGTTCTGAGTGTGGATAATGGGAAGGTCTTCCCTGGGTGTGGGTGATACCACCCAAAAGGCTTTGTAGCCTGGATGGAATAAAAGGGAAAGGGAACCTTGCTGCTTGCTGCCTCGATGCCCCCTGCTTGGTTTGCCACAGACTGTTTCTCCTCTGTGATGCCCCTCTGCCATATCACTTTGCCTCGGAGCCAGCTGACTATGGACTAAAACCTCTACAAACTGTGAGCTAAATAAACCTTTCCTCTTTTAACTTTTAGTGTTGGGTGCTTTGTCTTAGCAATGAGAAAAGTAACTAAGACAACCCTCAAGAAGATGGGAGGTGGAACGATAGTTCTTCCATCCCAGAGGAAGCTGGAAGAGGAAAGGAGATGGGGGCATATGAGGAGGTCACTGCCCCTCACTCCCACTGAGCCCAAAGAGGAGGGGGATGTAGAAATATTAGTGTGAATGGAGGCTGAAGTCTGGTGTCCCAGCTCAGCCTCACAGGCTGCACGCCCTCAGAGAAATCTTAGTTCCACAGGGCTGCCTTGGAGGAAATGGTCAATAGGTGAGCCTAAAGCAAAAACCAGGTCCTTTGCAGCTTGAGTCTGACGCCTGCAGTGGACCAACGCCTGCCTGGAGAGAACACTTCAAGCCAGCGTGGCTCCCCAGAATGCCAAAGGGGACCAATGACATTCCTATGTTCATCTGGTCACTCAGACATGAATGAGGGCCACGAGCCCTTCCTAGCCAACACCGGGTCTCAGAGACCCCAGAGGCCATTTGAAGGAGGACTAGGGGACAGAAAGGACACATGAGCCTAAGTCATCCTGCAGACAAGATGCAGTGGTGTCACCATGCTGGCACCAACAAATGGCCACCTGGAAATGGGGACAGAGGTCACCTGAACCATGGAGAACAAGGTAAGCTCAGAGCATCACTATCAATGATAGGGGCCTCTCCACTCCCAAGCCTATGCATCTCTCAACGGTAGCAATCCGGCCTCAGTCTTTTCTCAAGCGGGAAATAGCACTGCCGCATGACTTCAAAAATTATTTCTTAATCAATCTCTTTCTGGGGCTCTGTTTTAATCAATCAAAAGCCTACTTCCTCTCCCTGACATTTTCACTGGAAGTGCAGTTAAGAGGTGGGAGACAGCAGAGGAAAAACTAGGCCCAGGTTGGTGATCAGGCACTGGCTGTCATGATGGGTCAATGGGGCCATGCATAAGCCAAAGGCCTCCATTCATCTGCAGACTTCATCATTGTCTCAGCGTGGATTATGAGCCTCCACTACAAGCCTGCACCACGCGCCAAGGAGAAATGTCCCTCTGCTTCTTGGAGTTCATCTTTCATATGTATAGAGAGTTCTGCCTGCCAAGCCACTTGGCACATTTCATCTCTTCTAATTATTACAAGTCCTTGAGGAAGTGACCTTCACCCCTGTACCCTTGAAGGAACTGATATAAAGAAATGTGCTGGATCTGATCTAGTGCCCCTTCCCTCTGAGCCTGATTGTTGGCTGCAAACTCTTCCTCCCTTGGCACCAAGATCCCTGGGCCACAGGGGCGGCTCCTCGGAGCAGAAGCCACCCAAGGTTAAGGCTCCTGCAGGAAGGAGCCTTCCTGGGTTACCGCCCAGCACTGGGAGCTGGCTTACCAGGCAGCAGGCTGATGGGCAAAGGAAATGAGAGCCCAGAGGTTTTGAATAGTGTGAGGGTGGAGAGGGGAAGTGGGTTGGTGCATGAAGCAAACTATGCCAACATGAGAACTGTGCCTGGGGCAGCCATGGTTGGGGTAGTGTCATTTATAGAAACCAGACTATCTTGTACACCACTAGGGCCTTGATTTGTACCCAGGAAGTTGCTGCAGAAGCTAGGGCTCACAGAACAACCCCTTGGGAGCAAGGCTGGGTGAAGAGCAGGAGAGAAGGAGGAGGAGCACTGACTTCTTAGGGGTCTGGGATATAAACAGACACCTTTGTTTCCACTGTTTTTTATTTGGGACTAAATTGCCAACACTCCAAGTCTTCTCCCCAGGAGATCTCTCCCCGAGCAAGGCCGGGTAAGAGGAGGTGCACAGGGGCTGCCTTGGGTGCCCTCACCTTATAAAGGAGAAATGGGTGCGGGGTCTCAAAGCTAAAGTTGGTCAGAACAGATTCAGGGGCTCAGAAGCCAGTCAGACCCCCAGCCTAAAAGTAAACTATCTGTCTCTTGCCTGCCAACTTATAGCCCACAGAAAGGGACATGATGAAAACAGGTGCTATTCCTACCCAGAATCTTTTTATTGACTGATTCCTCCCTCTGGAAGAAGCAGAATCTGCCAGGTTTTCTGAGAGTTTTAAAGTGTAGACAGCAAAAAGTCCAACATACCTCAAATGAGGACACGTTGAAATGAAAGCATCCTCTGAAGCACTAAGAGGATGTGAAACTCTCAGGTGACTTCCCTCCAAGCTGGAGGCTTCGAAGCCCACCACTGCTAGATTTGCCTACAGAATGTGAAGCAAGCTGGGTACTTGTGAGTTCTCAGACCCTGCGAAAGGTTGCCACCCCATGGCTCCTGGAAAGCCACATTCTTCCCAAACACCATGATGTGGCTGCTAACAGGCCACCATGCGAGTTCCTGCTCTCTAAAAAG
The DNA here is from genome assembly GCA_004365215.1 of Cuniculus paca. Taxonomy (NCBI): domain Eukaryota; kingdom Metazoa; phylum Chordata; class Mammalia; order Rodentia; family Cuniculidae; genus Cuniculus; species Cuniculus paca. The sequence continues at coordinate 4,869 of RJWT010036206.1, read as the reverse complement.
TTGCTGGACATTGTGCTTTTAAAGCCAGGTGTCTAGCAACTCAGATATTCAGCTGAGTGACCCAAGTGTGCTCTCTCTCTCTCTCTCTCTCTCTCTCTCTCTCTCTCTCACACACACACACACACACACACATCTTGAAGGTACAGGGATTGTACATGAAAACACAACTCTGGGTCACTGGTCCCTCAGCTCTACCATCTGAGGCGCACATGGCACCTGAGGCCCAGCCCTGGCAGCAGCGAGCAGGAGCAGGTCCTGGGCACAAGCCCTGCAGCCTTGGTAAGGGAGTAGGGGCCTGGCATACCCTGTCTGCCCCTGGAAGATCCAGGTTCATGCTGCTTGGGTCGGGTTCTGGCCAGCACTGGGACAAAGGCCAGGGACTGCCACCACGCGGCCCCCTCCAAGGCCAGATGGGGGAAGGAGTCACAGGTATGGGAACTGCTAGAGGTCATGGGCAACCCTGGAAGGAGCAGTGGACCTAGAGCTAACTCACTGCTCTGTGACAGCAGACAAGTGGTTTACTCTCTCTCTCTCTCTCTGAACCTCTGAAGAAAAAGAGAAATTTCTTTAGAAGAAAATATGCTTGTGTCTTTCTAACACATGTGAAATAATCACCTTTAATCTTCACATGTGAGAGATGAAAAGTCTATTGGAGATTACTTAGTCCAGCCTCTTTTAACTGTGTAAACAGGACTCAAAAAAGTCAGGGACTTGCCAAGGCCACACAGCTGCTCGGCTGAAGACCCAGAGCTGCACAGCTTCATGCATGTGGCTATTTAAAGTCAAATGAATTCAAGGGAAATGAAGTTTAAAATTCAGTTCCTTAATCGCCAGAGCCACCTCTCAGTGCTGGGAAGCCATGTGTGGCAAGTGGCTGCCACAGCAGATAGCACAGACCGAGACTTTCCAGCATAGCCCAGAGCTGCTTCCGGAAGCCTTGGGTTAAAGTCCAAACTCAGACCTTCAGGCTCCGAATTGTCTCCGATCTTGGGCTCCAACCTAAGCCTGGCTCCCCAGGTCCTGGACCGATGCTCACCCACTTTGCAAAGTAGAGTTCTTATTAAAGTTGCCTCATTGCAGCCAGGCATGGTGGTACACACCTGTAATCCCAGCACTCTGGAAGGCCGAGGCAGGCAGATCACAAGTTTGAGTACAAGCTGAGCAATTTGGCAAAACCATGTCTCAAACTAAAATTAAATTAAAGTTTTTTAAAAGGGCTGGACATGCTCACTTCAGCAGCACATATACTGAAAATGGGCTGGGGCTGCAGATCCCCGCAGAGGCCTTGGGTTCAATCCCCAGAACAAGAAAAAGAAAAGTTGACTGACTGCTTATGAATGGGGGGGAAAAGCCATTAGTCCTGCTTATGGGAGCCCAGTGGACTTTTTGCATTGCTACAGTGAGGAGACAGCAGGGTCTTTAGGTCCGTTTTATGGTGTGCCACACACTTAGCTCCATTCTATTTAAATGTCTCAAGGATAGAATGTTTCATAGAGCAGCCCGAATCTCTGAACAAATACATCCCATCATTTATCGAAGCCCTTAGCAGTGACCTGGTCTATGGACCTACGAAGACAGCAGCAGCACGCGCAGGCTCTAGGTTCAGCCACAACCAGCACTCCTGAGCTCAACGTCCCGCAACGTTCAGGGTAAAAGCCCTGGAACATCTTGCACGGGTGACCTTAGCGGAAGCGCATGCAGAGAAGTCAGGGCTGATTCAAACAGTGTTGACCCTGGCCAAGCCCATCAAGTCCCTTCCTGGGTGAGAGAAGTCCAGGCACAAGGACTGATGCCCATTCAAACACTCCCTGTGTGGACCTGGGGCACACCACTTAGTGCCTCCTAACAGGCAGGGAAAAAAGAAATCCCTGGCCATAAAACACACCATCACTGGTAATTTCTCATTCTGCATGAGCAATCCCTAATATTTAGGGGATCGCAGACCCTTTCAATATCTATTAAAAGCTGTGGACCTTCTCAGAGAAACACAGATATATGTACACAAGTGCCTCATGGGGTGTGTATTATTTCAAACCCACTTGAAAGAAGAGGCCATGGGGCTGGGGATTTAGCTCAGTGGCCTAAGCGCCTGCCTGGTAAATGCAAGGTTGTGAGTTCAATCCCTGGTGCCACCAAAAAAAGAAAGGAAGAAAGAAGGAAGGAAAGAAAGAAAGAAAGAAAGAAAGAAAGAAAGAAAGAAAGAAAGAAAGAAAGAAAGAAGCCACGAGTCAGCAGAAAAATACAAGAAAACAGATTCCCCTTGTGAGCTTCCAGAAAAAGACCCAGCTTGGCTGACACTGAGTTTAGCCCTGGAGTCTGTGTCAGACTTGTGGCCTCCAGACCTGGAAGAGAATAATGCATTTTGTTTTAAACCACCAAACAGCAGTAGCAAACTAGAGCAGATGACAGTCTATAAGGACCGACAAAACACAACTTTCCAAAATCATAATGAGAAAAAAAAAAAAAAAAAAACCTTGTACTAAGAAGGTAGGCTACTGTTCTCTGTGAGCATAGGCACAGGCCACCACAGGCTTTTGGGGACAGTCACAGCCAGCGGCAGACACTCTGGAGGGTGCTCTTGCCGATAGTAGCTGCACATCTCATCCCCTCAGGGAAGAAAGAGCACGCACCCCACTCAGCTTCAAGCTCCTCCTTGCCCCTTCTAGGGCAGCCTCACCTTCAAAGCCAGAAGACTCGAATGCCTTCCACACCATAATCCTCAGTGAAGGGGAGCTTCCAGAAACCCTGTTTCTGAGGATATTGGACCTCTGAGGTCAGCAGATAATGACACACCAGTTTGGGTTTCAACTGTTCATCACTTGTAAAGGGGCAGCCTCTGCCTCGATCTCAGTCACTGAATCTGGCAGGCCCCAGAGGACATGGCTCCTGCTGAAACTTCAATTGGAGGACACAGTAGATGCCACCATAGGAGGAGACAGGGAATGGGATGGAACCTCAGAAGCTGCCTTTAAGGGGAACAAATTAAGTCACATGGTCAGGTGGTTGCTGTATAATTTGTCCCTTTTTCCTAACTATTGAGATGCAGAGGGAAGGCATGCATGTTTGCATGTGCATACACATGTGTGTGCAGGGATTCGTGTGGACATGTGAACATATATCCATGTGCACACACAGAAAGCACACAGAGAAAATGCATTCTAGGGTCAGGGATTTAGCTCAGTGGCTCAAGCATTTGTCTGGTAAGTGCGAGGTCGTGAGTTTGATCCCTGTTACCAAAAAAAAAACAAAAAACAGAGAAAATGCATTCTGGTGACTGGAGGTGTTTTGTGGACAGCAAGTGTGTGCAGACACTTAGGCTCTGACTGGTTCCTCACAGTAAGTCTGAGGAAGGGTTTGCACTTGTCGCTCATGCACGAGATTAAACTGATTGCTGCTGTGAGAGGCGGAAGGTGGCAGTGGTGAGACCAAACAGGTTCATCCAGGACACTTCATGGTCATATGCAAATAAACGATGTAGTTTAAGTTGGAATTCCAGGCAGCAACTGAGACTCCCATCAAAAGAAAATCTTGCACTGCCACCCTATAACAACTCCTAAAAATATTCTCTGGTCCCCAAAGAAAAAATGCTAATATTTTCCTGTAACTCCCAGAAGTAATCTTTTTATCATGTGTCCATTCTAGTTTTGATTTGAAATCTAAAGCTGGGAATATTTTTAACTTAGATGATTATCGTTTTACATGCAAAGCCCTCTTTCTATTGATGCCTAGAGAGAGAGAAAGAGGAATCTGGTCCAGATCATTCAGAGACCAGGCTCTCTCCAGCTCTTTCCAGGACCCTTCAAGGCTACTGGATTCCTACAAGTTGCAATAATGCTCCAGATCTTAAATGGAGCAGAATTCCACAGGGAACATGAGCTTATGAGAGCAACCCCATGGGCCAGCTCCTCAGTCCCAAGGAAAGAGAGGCTCATCACGTGTGTGTGTGTGTGTGTGTGTGTGTGTGTGTGTGTGACTGGAGATTGAATCCAGTCCTGGTACTGAGCTACATCCCCAGTCCTTTTTATTTTTTTGTTTTTGAGACAGGGTCTAGCTAAGTTGCCTACAACAAGCTCAGATTGTGATCCTCCTGCCTCAGCTTCCCAGAGTGCTAGGACTCCAGGCATGCACCCTATGCCTGGCTTCATCATGTGTTGACATAACAAGATGCAGGACCTGTCTGGGAAAAAATGGCACACTGCTCTGAGTACAAAATACGCAGGTGTAAGAGGACAGCACCCGAGGGCGGCCCATTTTGTGTTGAACATTTTTCCAAACTACTATCTGTCCTGCAAAGGCAAATCCAGAGTGAGCCCAAATCTCCAGGGGAAACTTGAGGATGCCTTGTTGACATGGTGGGAGCCACTGAAACTGCTTTTCTGAATTCTTCCCCATAACCTCTTCCCCATAAGACCTCTTCACCCAGGGTACAGCGTGGGAGGCTGCAGAGACTATCACAGTGGGGTTCAGCCAAGCCGGGCACTACAGCCATTCAGGGCATGATGCTCACATCCCCAAAATGCACAAAGGTGTCAAGAGCAGTCTGCAGCTCAGGGGAGGATGGGAGGACCACAAACACTTCTCTCAGACATAACAAGGGAACTGAGACCTCCTCCCAGCAAACCCCCAGCAGAGGGCTCCCAGCACAGCTCTGGTCTTTCTCCTACGAGATTCTCACATCCCTGAGGAAGGCAGAAGAGATAAGAGGAAGCGAGAACTCTTGTTTTCCCAGAGTCACGCAGCTGGTGAGGGACAGGGTCCAGAGAAAAAGCCACATCTGTCCACACCTGACCCTGGGCTCTTTCCCAGTACCCATGCCTTCCCCGGAGGAAGGAAGGCTTTGTGTGTTTCCTCTGGGTGAGAATAGTAATC
>RJWT010036205.1:0-13309 GCA_004365215.1 Cuniculus paca | reverse complement strand
AGTTAGACGTGGGGTACTTTTCCACGAAGAGGCTGCACCCCAGGAAGTGGAGTCTGCCCCAAGGCCATGGAGGACATGAGTGGCCAAGTGGAGGCCATGGGGTCAGTGGTTCCCCTGGGGCAGGGGCGGAACGTCCACCAGGTTCCCAGCCTGTTTTCCAGAAAGCAGAGTCCAGGCCCTGGCCTCCTTGCTTCCGCCCTTGACCATGACTTTGCTGTACCCTCCCACCAAATCCGAATGAAGTGTTTTTTTTTTTTCTTTTTGGCTTTATCCTCATAAATTGGAAGTGGAGTTCTTACCAAGCCTGTCAGTAAGATGGAGAAGGGGGGCTGAGAAGGAGAGGTGAATTCTAGGAATCAGGCTATTTTTAAACACATCCTCGTTATTCTAGAGTTTGCAGGTCACCAGCACCAGGGAAGAATTCTGCAGATGTGACAGCTGGTGCTAAAACAATTAGGCTCAAAATGACAGCCAAAGGCTGTGTGTGTGTGTGTGTGTGTGTGTGTGTGTGTGTGCGCGCGTGTCCGCACTGTCTTGTCTCTTCTCCCATACTGTGGGGAATCTTTCCTGGAAACGTCTGGCGCAGGGCTGGCTGCATCTATGGGTGGAGGGTGACCTTATAAATGGGCATGGATGTGTTTCAGGAGAGTTGGGGACCCCATACCCCACTGTTGTGCACACAGGCCTCTCCCTAGACCTCCCGCTCCTCCCTGGTCAACCTTCCCTTCTGGAAGTCACAAGTGGGATCAAGACCTCAGTGTGTCACCCTGCAGCTCTAGGAGGATCCTGAGGTTGGAGCTGCAGGTGCCTCTCAGCTTCCCAGGGGTCTCCCCTGCCCGCCCACCTGGCCCTGATCCAGGCTGGCAGCGTCCTGCATGGAGTCGTCAGATTGTAGATGCCAGTGCTGCCTGGCTGCTGGGGAACAAGGCAGACTCAGTCATCAGTCTTTTACCATCTCAGTCACTCCGCATGACCTGAACCCGCCTGCCTCTGCATCTTCACCACCTGGCTCTTCCTATTGGGTGGGTGTTGTCCGGCTGCCCACCCACGCGCATGAAGATGCACGTGGTGCAGGTGGCAGCCCGTGCTCTGCCCTCTGTGTGGAGTGGCCTCCTCTCCCTCACCCTTCGTCTCTGAGGAGAAGCTCCACCCGTGTGGCGCTGTCCGCACCTGGCAGCCTCACCAGCTGGAGATGGAAGCAGCTGTGTGAGGTGGTTATGATCAGGCCGCCAGGCCGCTCTGAGCTCAGCCCTGGCTGTCCGGCTGGCCATGTGTCCCGTCTGCACGATGGAGACCAAGACTGCCCTCAGCTCCTGGGGCCGTTCTGAGGATCGAATAGGTTGAAACATGCTATGGACATGCAGAAAGAGTTAGAGACTTGTCACTTGTCGTTGTACTGTAGCTCTGGGCTGGGTGGGTGTCTGACAGACCAGGTGATCTGTGAGTCTTTGTGTAATGGGGTCATTTATAATGAAGCATGTAGAAAAGATACAAAGGTCAATGCTGATGAGGTAGTTTGAAAACAGAAATATGAGAACCTTGGGTGTTCTGCTGGACAGAAGGCACATAGGGCTATAAAGGATGTATGTATATGCGCGTGTGCGTGTGTGCATGTGTGTGCATGTGTATGTGTCTGTGTGTGATTGTCAGCTATACAGCGGCAGGGTTAAAGGAAGACTTTGATTATTAGCCCCTTCTTTCCCTAAGACTGGCCCCTTTCTTATAGACAGAGCAGTCTACGAACAAAAATATCTACAAAAACTGTAAGAATACACACACACTGTGGTGATTAAGCTTAATTTGTTGACTTGCCTAGCTTGGGACCTGGCAAGCACACCTTGGGTGTGTCTGGGTGGGTCATGGGGGTAACTTTGGGGACTCTCTGGTCTCTGGCTTCCTCCTCTCTGGTGCTGGTCCCCTTCTCTGTTTTGTTATGCCACACCTTTCCACCATGCTGCGTCTGACCATGTACTGAACCCTCTGAAATCATGACCCAAATTAAACCTCTTCTCCTTTAAATCACGGGTGTCAGGTATTGTGCCTCAGTGATGGGAAAGCTGACTAATACACTCACACACACTCGCACTCACATGCACACACACACACACTTTGCACTATTTCTGGATACAGAAGACAAGAAGCTGAGGATGAGGCTGGGGTATAACGTCTTATTCTTCTCCACAGAAGGGACATTGTAAAAGAACCAGAACCAGGAGCTCTCTGGGGTCTCTTTTGCAAAGGCATGAATTCCACTCATAAGGGTTCCATCTCATGACCCAGTTACCAGCTCTTCGGGGGGTCAAGGATTTCAACACGTGGATTCTGAAGGGACACATCCAGAGCCCAGCATTGTGCTGTCAACAGGTGGATAACCTGCCAGGCCCCAGCTGAACAATGGAAGAGTCAAATCATTCCTATCAGTGGGCCCTGTCATAGCAGCCCAGTGCCACCAGCTGCAGTAAGCTGGGGACATGGGTCAACGACTCTGACAAAGCTGATCTCATAGAGACATTTATGAACATGGTTCATCTTAGTCCTCACACCTCCAAGAAGCAACCAGGGCAGTCACCTGGTCACATTGCTCAGTCCTACCCTGCTAAGTCCACCTCAGTCTTTCCCTGTGCCAAGCCATCGGCTGGAATGGAAGTCATTTTTGAGACCTGGGACCCCTCTGGGAGGAATGAGAGGAGCTGGAGCCCCCACTGATAGGCAGCCCTGGTGGTGGCACTGGGGTGCATTCTCACTGCTACCTGGGGGCCCATGTAGTTCCACCAGAGACCAACAGTCTCCAGGGGCAGCACCCTGGCAAGGCTGGGGACTCCCTTTGGGCTGGGCTCTCGCCCAAGCACGGAATGTAGACTTTAGGTAGCTGGGCCAAGACGCATGTTGTATATTCCTCCATTGCTTTCCTAGGACTCGAAAGGCAGGTGACTTCCCAGAGAGGCCAGAGACCAGATCTGGGGGTGGTGAGGGGACTGAAAGTTCCCTAACTGTGAAGTCCATCTGATGGAACACCCTGAGAAGTCCTGAGGAGACTTGGGGTGACCCGAAAGCCCTGTATTTGAAGGTCCTCAGAAAGTGACTGGAAGGTTCCTGGGGCCACCTCCACTGCCCCCTGGAGGAAGGACCAATCCCCTAGTAGCTGCCCTCTCAGGTCTGCAGCCCATCTACTGGGAGAGACTCCTTGTCCTCTACTTGTTTTTGCCCTCTGATTTGTTGAAGCCTCCATGTGAAGCAGCTTTTCTGAGTTCTAGCTCAACCTTACAAATTGACATCCCAAATTAAACAGCTCACAAATGAATTGTTCCTATCTCTCATTTCTTCTTACCGGCATGCTCTGAGGACCATGACACTGCTGCTCACACCGCCCGAGTGACCACTGATTGTCCAGCTCTTTGGAGTGTTGGTCTGAGCCTGGCTGGTACTTCTGCAGGGTCTCAGTCACACTGCACCCAGGAGGCCTTGCCACAGGCTGGGAGTGTAAATCTGGGCTGAACTTTTCTCTAGGCAGGGGCAGGGCTGAGATGTGACTTGTGGCACAGGACGTGTTTTGTGTGTGTCTTTACCTATCTTCTGTCCTCACTCATGTTTCTGATGTCCTAAGATCCTTTTCCTGGGCTGAAAGGCAGGAGAAATTAGGAACTTTGGAATTAGACATGATTTCATTTACAATCTGGACTTATAATTTACTAGTTCTGCAATCTGGGATGAGTTACAAAGCTCCCCCAAGTTAGTTTCCTGGTCTATGAAATAAGCGTGGTTTTCCTCTTCTACAACTGTCCCGCTGGTTACACAGAGTAGCACATATGTAGGTGGTGAATAGGCGCTAACTGCACATGGATTTCCCAAGCCCCCAGGACACCAGATGTAGAAGTAAGGTGGAAATCACACAGGTTACGTCCAGCCCTGATTGTGGACTGTATCTCCCACTCTTGATTCTTAGGACAGATGAGACTTCCTAATGACAAGGTGTATAGTCATCTCGCAAGCCCTCCTCTGTCTTCCTCTGGATGGAACTCTTCCTGCTGGTCCCGAACTAACTCTGAACTTTGAGATGTCCAGACCCCCATAAGCCCCAAGTCCAAGTCCCCCAAGCCACCGGGAAGCACTGTGATTGGGAGTGTTCAGCTCAGGACAGGAGCCCAGAAACAAGCCGGGTGACTGGGCCAGCAGGGATGCCTTGCAGACAAAGTGGCAATTTAAAGTGACAGGGTCTGAAGGTATGTGACAGGCTCAGGCTTGAAGCTGATTGGAGTTGGCTTCTCCAGGGGTTTCGCTCTTAGGAGCCCTGGTCAGGTGGCAATGGGTGGTCACATGGCATTTTGGGTGCTTTGCAGAGGGACTTCCCCCTCCCTGCTCGGGGGTGGGTTTCCAGGCCAAGGGCTTGGTAGGGCTTTGGGGGCCTGGTCAAGGGATGACAATTTCCAGTGGGCTCCAGATACAACGAGCAAGTGAAATATCCAACCACTTACCACTGCTAGGCCCCGTGTGGGGAGGATCAAGGATTGGTGAGCACAGGGCTCTGCTGAGGCCTGGTCTGCAGCTGCAGATTCACTCCAGGCCCACCCTACTGGTGAAGGGCTGTGTAGCTACACCTGAGGGAGGCAGGGAGATCCTGCTCTTGGCTTCGTTCAGCACTGCAGTGTGTGTACCCTGAAGACGGAGGCCCTGGCCCGTGCACCATGAGGTGCAGGTTGGCTGATGTTCTGCCTCAGCCCCCTTCTCACCAGCTCTTTCCCACCCCCATCCTTCCTCCCTCCCTTCTATGATGTCACCTCTCGCCACTGCCCTCACAGCCTTGTCCCCTGGCTTCCTGGCTGTGGGGCCGCTGCTGCAAGTGGTAGGTACTGATTAAGATGGATAGATCAGTAAGAGGCATTCAATGTGACTTGAATAAAAAGCAGCACAGCTTTGCCTGGACGAGAGGGCACGCGGCCAGCAAGTGGCGTCACTTGGAAGATGACTTTACTATTGGAGCTCGTCCTTAAAATAGCAAGTGCCTTCCTCCCATGTTCCGTTTCAGTTGCTATTTATATAAATGTAGATACATACATATGTGCATGCAAAAATTCATGCCTCTGTTTCCCACCTTGCCTTTCTCCTTGTTATTTGCTAGCAGAGATCAGATGCTGGTATTTCAAAGGTGTGTGAAGGATCCATATCCCTGGGGAAAGGTGACATTCTGTGACCTTCTAAGGTAGTTTATTGCCTCAAGTCAGCATGAGGGCTGATTTGTGCTACCAAAAACCTAGTGAGATCATGGAGATCCATTCAATAGCATTCTCCCAAGATCTAGGAAGATGGCTCAAGGACCAGCCCCTCTGCCCCTCTCCTGTGTTACAGTTGTCACCTCAAGCATAATTTTGGAGACGTTTTCGTCAGGGGCAGAACTGCCTTTGTACACAGCTGCTGCTCAGCTAATAGGATGGAGGAGGTCAAGAAGTGTGTTCAAGGTCAATGGCAAGTGGGATCTCCAGCTCCAGGTTCCTTCTCTTGATGTGCAGGTTTTCCTTCATGACTGGAGTTCCCTGTAGCAAGTTAGGCTCATTTTAAAGGTTGACAGGCTGCTATTCATTCAAGATTGAACCCTGAGTTTTTCATTATTGAAAGCAATAGAGACCTTGTCCAGAGACAGTGAGTTGGTAGGAGAAGCACATCTTCCTGCCTATATGAAGAGGGCATTTGGGACTAGTTAGACACAGGAGCTCTGGCAGAGTCAGAGGGGTGGACTTTTAGTTAGATGAATTCTTTATTCTAACAAGTAGTCACTAAAAGTTGTTGGCTTGGTGGAGGAGAAAGAAGGGAGGAGGAAGAGGATGAGGATGAAGATGAGGAGGGAAGGAGAGAGAGAAAGAGGGAGAGAGAGTGAGTGCTTCTGGTTAAAGGGTGCTATAGAATTTACCACCACCTATTAATTCTTTTGTAACCTCTTTTAAAATAATTGACAGCTGAGCAGCAACAGGCTGGAAGATGATGATATCATCTCTCTGCTATTTATAGAGCTCCAACCCCTGAAGAGTGCAGATCTTGGTATTCAGACTCTGATGGCCTGTGGGTAGGATTCATGCCCAGTTCTGCATTTCCTGCTGCACCTATCATGTGACTGTCTTATGACATCCATTGTTAATCACCTGTTTATAGACAGGAAATTAAAATGAGGATTCAGGGACTTAAAATTATCCAGTTCCGTCTTCTAACTTTATTGTTTTTCACTAGGCTTTGTCCACTTTGTATATTTGGAAGTAAAACCAGACAACAGTGTAGTTCCACTCTGGATGTATGTATGGTCAGGAGTAAAAAGAAACATGCTATCTTGCAAAGGATGGAGAAAGAAAGTTATGAGGGAATCCAAAATAGATAATGAAGATGAATTACTGCAGTTAGTAATTCTATAACTCCACCTTCAGCTGACTTTATATTAGAAACCATGATTCTGGTCTGACATGATCTAGGGGTACCCATAGCCTGCCCATCAAGTGCATAGAAAACCTTGTCTGAACTCAGGTCATTCTCTTTGTGGAAGGTTTCCAAGAGTCTGCATTTATATTGATTTGAGCTGTTGTTTTGCCACAAATTAAGAACCATGGCAACCCTGAGGACTCAGAAAAGATAAACTCATCTTGTCCCAATTTTAACATCCAAATTAATCTTGAATTAGAACCTGCTTCTTTGGATAGCCTCTGAATCATAATGATCCCCAGCCCGCTTCTTTAGACAGAGGAAGAGGAGGGCAATTTCAGCTAAAGCAAATCTTTGAATACTGAGGACAGATTTATCCACAGTGGGTTGTGAACATGGACAGCTACTTTTGGGCCCAGGGAGGAGTTTCAGGACCACGGTCAGCTCCAGTGGAGCTACTCCCCGACTCCACCCACAAGCTAAGTACTGTCTCCCGACCACAGTGGTCTGAGACCATGAATAGCTAGTGTTAGATCCAGGGCGGGTTTTCGGGACCGTGGCCAGCACTGCTCACTGCACCACCGCTCCTGAGAATAACCCTGTACAGTACCGTATTTTCCAGTTTTACCATAAAAGTCCCTCCATGGTGGTTCCTTCATTGCACCCACTGCATCAAAGATCCTCGAAAATGTAACCATTACCCACTGAAATACCTGGCTGCCACAAAAGTTTCTGTTTCTTCTCATAGTAGGCTCTCATTTCTGCAACCTCACCCATGAGGTGGAGAGTATCATGCTCTCAGCATTTTACAAAGGTTGCCACCATCTGGAAGAGATTGGCCACCTCCTGTGGGTGATGTGATAAGGCAGAGGACTTGACGTGAGTTCCAGTATGGGGTCTACTCTGACCACCTGAATCCAAATAAGCCAAGGCTGACTCCTGACTGGTATCTGATTCTGTTACAGGTAGAAAACAGAGCTCAGACAAAAGATCTCAGGAGCAAGGAACTAGTTTGTCTGGGTGACTTCTTTGCATAACATTTACACTTTTTTGTAATTAGTGACCCAGTGAGGTATTTACACCAGTGCTTTTCTGGTTGCATAATTGCAGTATTATCAACAACACCTTTTTAAAGCACACACTGTGGCTAGGCACTGTACTAAGTGCTTTATATGCTTTATGTCATTTAATTTTCATAACTTTACTTCTGTGAGGAGGAAGTTGATTGAGGAGGCCCAATTTTATGGCTAAGCCTGGACTTTAGAAAAGCGAGGAAACTCTGGACACAGTGGTACATGTCTGTAATTCCAGCACTCAGGAGGCTGAGGCAGGAGAATTGCTGTAAGTTCAAGGCCAGCCTGAACTACATAATGAGACCCTGTCACAAGAAAGAAAGAAAGAAAGAAAGAAAGAAAGAAAGAAAGAAAGAAAGAAGCTAAGAAACTAACTTAATGCTGCACACACATTAGGTGCAGCAGGTGGGATTTGAAACGTTCTTCCAGCCCCTCTGCTATACTGGGGGCTATCATTTTAAACCTAATCTCTCTTTCCCCATTATTTCTTTTCATTATTGAAATGGATACCACTTAGAATGAAGTCTAGTGTGGATGTTGTTGGTGTCGTGTCTTACATGTTCGTGATTTGGGGCTCACCACATCTTAGTTAACTGTGTGATCTATTATAAATCATTGTGAAACGATCCTCCAGCTGTCTTGTTTTCTCACAGATAGCCAAAGAAATTACAAGAAAAGTATTACTTCTGTCAGTCTTGGGAGAATCTCCCTACTCATTTCCCCCACACAAACAAATGAGTCTTTTACTCATCCTTGCTCAACTACCAGGCTCTCCAGGTAATGGACCTCACCTGAATATTGGCGCTCATAGGTGCTGCACACCTTTCTCTATAACCCCCACAGAGCTCCTGCCCCTTACCTGGCTGCAGAGTCACCTTGACTGCCTGCTTCTCAGTACTGCACACGGGTGAGTGGTGAGTTGATAGCAGGGTGTGACTCTGCCCCTGCAGTGTTTCATGGGTGCCAGGATCGAGTCCCACCACTAGTATGAAGCAGTCTTTTGCATCCAGGGTGCTCAGCCTTGTACTGTGAGCCACTTAAAATGATGTGACTTTTGGTGATCAGGAAATACTCCAGAAGCCACTAAATGGAAAGATCAATCTGCAGTGGCCCTGTGACAGATTCTAGGGGTTGAGTTCATAGAATAAGAGTTTACATCGTTTGAAGGTCTGTTCTGTGATGAATAATTGGGACCAATAACTCTTTGATATCTCTCTCTCTCTCTCTCTCTCTCTCTCTCTCTCTCTCTCTCTGTTTTAAGTTGGTATCAACTTCTGTGACTGTGATACATTTTAATTCTCCTTGGCTGGGAACTGCTGATAATTCTCAGAGCAGACCTGGAGTCATCCCCTTTGTAAGCAAGATAGCATGGAGACTGTAGTCTTATCCCTCTGTGTGTGTCTTGCATGGAAAGTGTATCAGTTAGGATTCACTAGAAAAACAGAATATATATGCATATATATGATTGATGTAGAATATGATATGTACAATCATATGATATAGGATTTATTGAGTAGGCTTACACTGGCTATCTGTGGAATCAGGGGTAGAAGAATCTGACAGAACCTCCTTTTATTATTCCTACCCGTAATATTCTTGCTCCTTTTTTTATGTGAATTAAATTCACCCATTTTCAGTGGGGTCATACTACATTTATGAAATAAATTGAGGAAAATTTACATGTTCATAGTGTTGGGTTTTACTATCAAAGAATGTAAGATATCTTTCCATTGTTAAGTTGGTTATTTCCAGAGCAGGATTGTAGTGTTTTCTTCACACACATTTCTTCTTGAGCATATTCCTGTGTGTGTTATCTTTTGTGTTACTTTTTATTGGTGGTTTGCATTTAGAAAGCTGATGGTTTCTGCTCATTAATTCTGTTCTCAACAACCTCGTGACATTCCTTTGCTGCTCCCATGGTGTAACTGGAGTTTTCAGCTGAAGACAGTGATAATTTTACCTCCTTCTTTCCAACTCTTATACTTCTTTCTTTCTAGTTGAGTGGATTGGTACCCTCAGACCAATGCTAAAAATGTGTATTGATAATAGACATCTTGTGACATTTCTAGTGCTTCCTAGGTAGGCGTGACATGGTTTTATGAGTTGGAAAGTGTATGCCTCTGTGTGTATGTGATTGTGGATCCGTATGAGAATTTTATTATATTCTGACATAAAAACAAGAGTTGTATTTTAATTGAGCATGGATTTTGAATTTTATAAAATATACTTTCAGTATCCATGGAGATGACTGTATGATTTTTCTCTTTTGATCCATTACTATGGAAAATTATGGTAATAGGTTTCCTCATGCATCCCTGTATTTGTGGAACCTGTGACTCATTTGTCTGAGATGTGCCATTCTGTTACTTGCTGCTGGATTCGGTTTGCGAATGTTTTATTTAAGACTTTTACAATAATATTTCTAAGATTGGCCTATAGTTTCATTTATGTTTTATCTTCTTGGGTTTTTCTGGCAATGCCATGTGAATTTTATAAAAAGAATAGGGAAGCTTTCTTTCTTTCCCTGTGCTCTGGAACATTTTAAAATAGTTTTGTACTCATCCATGTCTTAGGGATTAGTTAGAATTTTTCTATAAAACCAGTCAGACCAAGTTCCTTTTAGTGAGTTTAGCTCTGTGACAGTGTTTTCTATGATAATTATTTTCTTTACCTTTTCTGTTTTTGTTGAGGTTGGAGGTAAAGAAGTGGGTATTTTTCTCTAAGATAATTCATTTCAATCAGGTATTGTATTAACTGGAAAGTGAAGCTGACATCGACTTCAGGAGATTTATTCTAGATCCCTGGGTCTATGATTCTATTAATTCCTGGATCCAGAGAGACCAGAGATTGGAAAGTGGCTTTGCACTCAGACTGAGTTTTTCCAGTGCGGCTGCCGGGGGGATTCCGTCAGCCCTGGCAGCTTTGGCCACCTGGAAACCCTCAAGCTCCTCACGCTCGCTGACCCCATTGGAAAAGTCTCCTCTGCTTGTGCTCTATGCCCTCCTGCCCAGGTCCCTGTGGCCTCGCCTGGGATACTGAACGGGGTGGAGGAGAATGGGGAGACAAAGAAAGTGTCTGTGTTTGCCTAGTATTTTACCCCTATGAACTTAGAAAAGAACAGTATTGGCTGACTTTCTTTCTTTCCTCCTCTTCTTTCTCCTCTTCATCTACCTCCTCTTCCTTCTTGTCCTCTTCCTCCTCCTTCTCTTCCTCCTCTTCCTCCTCCTCCTTCTCCTCTCTCCTCTCTCTCTCTGATACTGCCTATTGAATTCAACTGCAACCTCCAGTCCCTCCGGTCTCTAGGTCATCAGTCACAACCATGCAACATAGACAACCCTTCAGTCTTTATCCACACAATGTAGATATCATAATCCACCAGTCATAATCAATATACCAGATGGAATCCATAATCCTCCAATCATCACCCATATAATGTAGGTATCAGTCATAATCCATAGACCACAGACACCACAATCCTTTGGTCATCACCCATTTAACTATAACTGAGCACTTATCACATACCAAACACAGTCTTACACTAAGGAGACAGCAGTGAGCACAGGCAGAATCCTTGTCCTTGGGCCGATGCACCCGAGTGACCTTTCCCATGCACAAGGCAGGTGAGGGCACTCCCCTGGGTGACATCTGTTGATAGCTCCCTGTCACCCTTGGGATCCCACACAGGCATCTCTATCTCTTGAATTGGGAGCCTCCTTGGCTCGGTGGGACCCAGAGGGACACCCCCCACCTGGGCCAGCTGCACCCCATCCAGGCTCCCAGGAACTCCTGTTCCTGGATCTGCTCCTTCTGCCTGGAAGACTCCCAGATGGGGACCTCTGGCCTCACCCTCCAACACTGTGCCCAAATGCCCCCTTCTCTCAACGTGCCTCTCCCTGTGTCCCAGCCTGCAGAGTACATCTCCTGGCAAGCACCCAGGTGTCCCTGGGTCTCAGGAGGGGAGTTCCCTGGGACAGAGACATCCATCTGGAGTCCAGGGTGAGCCAGGACAGAGTGCAGCAGCAGGCTTGGGTTAAGTAGGGGGACCTAGCAAAGCCCTTCCCCAGGGTCACTAGTTCTCCCAGATCCCCGAGGTCAGTAGAAGCAGAGGCCCTTCCAAGCCCCCAAGACACCCCAAGAGGAGCCAATCCTTGCCCTTGGCAACAGCTCAGCTTTTGAGTCAGATCCTGAGCTTGCAGCCTGCAGCTCCTCTCCCCGGGGCACAGCGTCCATGCTCAGCACCCATGCATAAGGGGCCCGTAGGCAGGAGCTGCTAATGGCCATTTCCAGCCCCAGGTAGCCCTGCCTTGTCCACCATGGACCTGCAAACATAGGACTTTCTGAAGCCCCATGAGAAGGCAAGAAGGAGGCCATGAATGCTTGACCTACCTTCTGAGAAAGAAATGGCTAGGACAGGTGAAGTGATTTGCACACCTGGCTTGGTTGCCAAGGTGCTAGAGGCATAGCTGTGTTTTCACAGGGCCTGGCTAGAGAGGACAAGGTCAAAGGGATCAGCTCTGATAGGCTGGTCTGCCTTATCTGAGTGGGTTCCAGGCGCATTCTCTGGGAATTAAGGACAGGCCAAATATGCAGAGAGCCCCTGGGACCACTGCACCTGCTGATACCAGACATCTGCTTTGTTCCGTAGAGACAGGAGCATGAGTTGGTCTTACATGAATATCCTTTCAGTAAGTGCATGTGGAGCCCCACTGGGCCCTGCAAGGGTAGGGGACAAGGTACAGCTTTCTAGTGCAAGGGAGCAGAACGAGGTGTAACCTTAATGGGGCCATGGCACCCCAGGAGCCCCACGGATAATTGGAGAGCTTTCCCAGTGGGAGGTTCGGGAAGGCTTCAGAGAGGAGGTGACATGGAAGATGGGTCCCTCAAGTCCAGCAGCAAGTGGGGTGGGGGAGCCTGGACAGGCTGGCCATGGCAGCAGGGCCATTTGCACAGAGGTGACCTTCTGTGTGGGAATTTGCAGCTCTGTGGCTGAGAAGGGAGCAGGGTGGCCCTCTGGGGGCCTGGAACATCCAGCTGTGGAAGTGGCCTTGCCTACAGGTTACAGAGCCACCAAAGTTTCTTAGGCAGCAGAGATGGGACCAGGCCGTGCGTGAGCCTCGGGAAGAGCTTGCCTGGCTGGCTCTGGGGCCGGAAGGAGACTCTGGGGCAGTGGCTGGAGCTGGGTGTTAACACCTTTGTGAAAGCCAAAAGCCAGTGCAGAGAAGGGAAGAGGGTCCAGGACAGAGCCAGCGGAGGGGAGGAGGAGCCACAGTCCCATTTGTGTTAGGGTCAGAAACCAACAGCATCCCTGCCTTGGATTCCTGCCCCCACCCTGGAATAAGGTGCCTAAGAGACCCTAATAAAAGGCCCAAGTGATGAAGAATGCCTATTTCCTATCAGATCAGGCTCCCACAAATTGTCTCCCCCTCCTCTTATCACATGTATTATTTAATTTGTTGGAGATGGAGTGCAGTGTTCAGGATGTATAAATCCAAGGGAATTTATTAAGTCTTGACAAGAGTTATTGAATGTTCTATTAAGTTTTTCAAATTGGCCAATGTTGGATGGCTTAAAAATTATTCATTAATGCATAGCATTAAATACCAATAAATTGCATGGTATATTTATGAACTATCTCTGAAAGTCATTAAATATGCATATCAGGCAATAAATCTATTCTCTCCTATGAATCTGTTCTGAATGGTGCTGAGTTGGGGCTTAGGTCATGATCAGGGACCTCACAGGAGGTCACTGGGACCTTGGGGAATGCATAGGAGCTAGGGGCCAGTCCCCTTCCACTTCTCTGGTTCCTGCTGGTGCAACTTGAAGACCCTTGAGGT
>RJWT010036204.1:0-13310 GCA_004365215.1 Cuniculus paca | reverse complement strand
CTCCCTGTTTATTGTCCCCCACCCCCGGTACAAATTATCTCTTTTTTTCCCTTTTGGTATAATTAGAACTTTTTTTTTTTTTTTTTTTTGCAAATCCATTTTATTTCAAGGAGAAAAAGAAAAAAATGAAGAAAAAACAAAAACAAAATTTCAGAACACGTCAATCAGGGTAATAATGGTACATACATTACGCATTGTCGTCCCCAAATCGTTCACCCAGAGCACAAGACATCTGCCTTCAATTGTCCGGACAATACCAGCACAAATCCTTCTCTTCAATGAACTCAGAGAAATCAGTAGTATAACGATCTTAACTAGTTTTTATATACATATACATAAACATATATTTCTTTCAGCTTGTCACACTAGTGAGACAATACGATGTTTACACGTGTGTCTTATTTCACTTACGAGTATGCTCTCAAGTTGCATCCATTTACCTATAAAAGTGTCCAGTTTATCCTTCTTTATGACTGAGCAGTACTCTATTGTATAAAAATACCACATCTTTTTTATCTGTTCCTCAGTCGATAGGCATTTGGGTTGTTTCCAAGATTTAGCTGTTACAAACTGTGCTGCTGTAAACATAGGTGCACATATATCGCTGTGTTGTGATGTTTTTAATTCTTTTGGGAAGATACCCAGAAGGGGAA
The DNA here is from genome assembly GCA_004365215.1 of Cuniculus paca. NCBI lineage: Eukaryota > Metazoa > Chordata > Mammalia > Rodentia > Cuniculidae > Cuniculus > Cuniculus paca. The sequence goes on along the minus strand of RJWT010036204.1, from coordinate 12,657 downwards.
TAGCTGGGTCGAATGGGACCTCTAGTCCTAGTTTTTTTTGGAATCTCCACACTGATTTCCACAGTGGTTGCACCTGTTTTTTTTTTTTTTTTTTTGGTACCAGGGATTGAACTAACGACCTCGTGCATGTATGCTGCTGAGCTAAATCTCTGGCCCTATTTTTGTTTTTTAAGACAGTGAGTTACTATGTAGCCCAGACTGGCCCCCAACTGGTGGTGATCCTGGTAGCTCAGCCTCCAAAGTGGTGGGAAGCACAGGTGTGCAATGCCACTATCAGCTACTTCCTGTTTATTGAACAAAATTTAAAAAAAAGAATAGATGCCTTTGACCCTGACATCCAGACAGCCTCTGTGTGTTACCGCGATGTGTGGCCTCAGTGACACAGTCACTGTGAATTAGCGTGTGTCCTCCGGGTGTGCAGCTGGACACGCACCCCACGTGGGTCAGGGTGGGGGACACAGCGGACTGCCATCACCCCAGCCCTGCCACCCCCTCCTACTCTGTCCGCTGTGGAAATGCAGAGTGTCACCTGCCCCACCACAATCGACAGCTCATTGTGGGAGAGCTTGGAAAAACTGGAAAACTCATGATTGAGATGTAAACATCACTGCAGTCTCCCCTGGTGACACTGTGAGAAGTGAGGCGTGTCATCAAAGCCCACTGCAGCTCCCTCTGCCCCTGGTTCTTCCCCCAATCTATCACATGTGCGGGTTTGTTTTCTGTACACGCATCTGTGCACCTGTGATGGTGCTGGGAATTGAACTGAGCACCTTGAGCTCCTCAGGCAGGTGCTTATGCTGCTGAGCTATATCCCTGGCCCCTGGAGCCCTTTTTAAGACTTGTTTAGAGACAGGGTCTCACTACATTGCCCAGGCTGGGCTTGAATCTGTGATCCTCCTGCCTCAGCCTCCCAGAGTGCTGGGATTATAGGCATGCACCACCTCACGCTGGTATTATATGTACTTTTAAAAAATAAATGATTTCTGGGGCTTAGGGGTGTAGCAGTTTCTAGCATGTGCGACACTCTACGTTATTGCTGGTATCACAGAGGACAAAAGAGACAAACAAAATCCCCCACAGAAACCTATTAGATTTCGAGAAAGATTGAGAAGAGGGTGCCCAGCGTCTCCCTCTGTGCTGAAGCGGTTCTGGTTATTAGCTTTGTACAGTGGATTGCACCTCTGCTACTGGCGAAGCAGCCAGTGTTGACACATTAGTATCAGCCAGAGTCCCGGACTCCCTCGCATTTCATTTCCTTAGTTGTTACCTAGTGTCCTTTTTCGATTGGAGCTTATCCAGGACTCACTTTTAAATTCCCAATTTTTCCTCGCTGTATTGCCGCAGTTTCACAGGCGCATGCTAATGATGTCTTTTTCCATCACGGCCATTCTTTCCCACGACATTCGAGGTGGCCCTTTGCCTGTGGACAGATGTCCCCCACCAATGCCTACTGCATCCTTGCTGCGGTGGGCAGCGTCCGGCTGGGTCCCAGGCTCTCGGGTCACTGCTGTCTCTTCCTGACTGTGGTGGGGGGCAGGACTTCACCCTGTTTCTAGGCAGGTGACAGCTGCGTCTTTAGGGACCAAGCAACCTCATGAGGGACCGGGGCCAGGGCTGGGTGCCTGCTAAGCCCATGGGTACCAGCCTCTCCTGACCCTTGCGGCCGCACAGCCTGGAGCCTGTGCTGTCATCCGGGGTCCCCTCCTAAGGGTCGCTGGCCCCCCTGTGGCCTCTCTCCGGGGAGTGGCAGGCCCCATGGGCAGGATGTTTCTCTGCAGGCCCATTGAGAAATCCCCCTGGAAATCTCCTCTGGCCCTGGGGCAGACCGGGGAGAGAATCGAGGACAATAGGGAGCCAGGGAACCAAGGGCGCCTTTGTCCGGCTCGCCTGGGCTGGGGTCAGCGGAAGGCGGCTGGGGCGGGCGGGCCATGTGCAGCCGTGGATTTCTGCCCGGGGAGTGGAGCTGTGAGCGCCCTGGGCTCTGCTGCACCCAGCCGCGTGGTTCTGGGTGACCCATGCCCGCTGATCACAGCTCTGTGCCTTGTGGTGTGGGGGGCACCCTGGCGCCTTCTCCAGCAGGGCTGTGGGTCTCATCACCCCCAGGGTCCACCTGCAGCTACAACTGCCCTTCCTGAACAGCCTCACCTCATCCTGGGGACGCCTCAGCCTGAGTGAGGTTGGGGCCCCCGTCCCCAGGCTGAGAGTCCCTGAGTTCCGTCTGGGCACTCCCTGTGCCTGCCTGGACTGTGGCTGCCTCTCCTACCCACAGGTCCCTCCTGTGTGCTCCCTCACTTGGGGCCTCCTTGTCTTCAGGCTGTAGCCCCTTTTTGTCTCTTGTCCATCCACGAGTTTTCACGAAGTCCTTCTTGCCCTCTTCTTCTGTGCTGGGCATGGAGTTTCATCTGAGCATGACTCGTAATTCCAGCTTCTGTGGAGGCTGAAGCAGGAGGGTTCCAAGTTCAAGCCCAGCCTGGGCAACTCAGGGACTTAGCGAGATTTTGTCTCAAAATAAAAAATAAAAAGACCTGGGGATGTGGTTTGGTGGTAGATCCATGCTAATGTCCAGCTGGGCTTCCGCTTTGTACTCCGAGGGTGCAGTGTGTCCTGTCGTTGGTCTGGCATGTGCTGTCCACTTGGGTTGTGACCTGCGAGTGGCCAGTGGGTGCTGGACCTGACACTGCCGAGCTTTGGTGCCTTGCTGGGCGGCCTGGCCATCCTTCCTCAGAGCCCTGGGGGCTGGGCCTGCTGCTTCCTGTCGCGGGGCTCGGGCCCTGGATGACCGAGTTCCTGGAAGGTGCCAGCTCCCTAGCAGCCGCTGCAGGAACCGGAGGCAGAGACCAAAGCCGGCCCCGCCCGGGTGACTCACTGGGGTGGCCCAAGGCTGTAGCCACTACCCCTCCCCCCAGAGGAGCCAGGTGGGCAGTGGACAGGGGCAGGCAGGGCGGTCCAGCCTCAGCCCACTGCAGCCTGATCACCCTGCGTGCCTCAGTTTCCTTGTGGGGAAGAGGGTCCGGAGTGAGGCAGGCAGGGGTGGGTGTGTGGGGACCTCCCCTACACCATGCCACCAGCCCCGCTGGACTCACCAGCTCTGAATCCTGGGCTGTCCCTTCCCACAGGCGTGCAGGACACCTGGCCACGCTGTCCCTGCTCCCTGACCCACTGCACTGTGCGCTGTCTCTCCCGGCCTGGGCGCCTGGGAAAGTGCAGGAGCAGTGGTGGGCGGCAGGGGTGCCCTGGACCTGGGTGGGTGCCTGGGTCCCATGGGAGATGGTACGCAAGTGGGACGGGTACTCCCTGCTCTGCCCAGAGCCCCATTTCTCCTGGCTGGACTCCCGGGCCAAGTCTCCCCTGCAGACACCACCGGCTCAAGCTGGGTCTGTCCCTGTCACCAGTGCCCTGGGGCAGGGGCAGGAGTGAGGGGAGAGAAGGGGCAGGGGGAGGGGAAAGAAGAGGGCCCTTGAGTCCTAGGGGGCCCGGGAAGCTTGACTTGGGGCGCCGCAGGGCCAATGGGCGTGTGCACATGCACCGTGCAGCAGCCCTTGAGCACTGTGGGCCCGTGTCCCTGTCCTGCCCTGGTCCCTGCACGTGCGAGCCCTGCAGCCTGTGCCTCCCCTTGGCCGTGTCCCTCACCTGGCCACTTCTATTTTTGCTTTGACCTTTTGCTAGCTGCTGCTGCCTGCGGGGCCGTTGGCATGGCTCGAACTCAGCGTATGGGACGGGGAGAGCGCACAACTCCGTTTCCTTGCATCTCAGCGCCCCTGGCCCAGCCTCCCCACCTGAGCAACGCCCGCTTCCTTACGTGCTGAGTGGTTCCCGGCAGGTACAGCACTGCCTGTGGGAGACTCCAGGTGACAAGTGGCTGCCGGTGACCCTGCTGGGGCTCCAGGGCAGCACTCGCTGCCTGCAGCCCCCCGTGGTGCACCCTGCAGGCACTGAGCCCAGAACCCAAAACCCTGCTCCAGGGCTTCTCCTCAGTGCCAAGCCAGATGGTAGCCAGTGTCCTTTATGTGGTGTCCCTGTGGCATCCTGCGTCCCACACCCTGTGGAACCTTCTCAGCCTGCTGGAGGAGGAAGAGCAGCGGTGGGGACAATCAGGGAGACCCATGTGACTCACCGTCACGATCCGGCTCCTGCTCCCCGTGTCCCTGCTCTGAGCCTCGGTCTCCTCAGCTGTGACTTGGGCTAGGGAGCCTCGCACGGTGCTGGGCAGTGGGGGACAGGACAGGCATCTTCAGGGGGTAGCGAGGCAGCTGTGTGTTCACTGAGCTCCTTGAAAAGGGGCCACGTGTGCGAGGAGGGGGACTCAGGTCAGGAGTCCCTGGGTCACCGGAGTTTACGGTTTCTGCCCATGCAGCTCGAGGCCATCATGGGGTGGGAAAGGGCTAGGACAAAGGCGGCCAAGACGTGGTGACGTAGGAGAATTTCCACCTTGCTGTGTTACCTGGGGCGTGTTGCTCACCCTCTCTGAGCTCCAAATTCCAGTAGTTCCAGGTGACTCATCTCCGCCCCCTCCAAGTGCCCAGGGTGGTGTAAGAAGACTGAAAACCAAAAGGGGACAATGCACCTGTTGGCTGCGGGCTTGGCGGGAAGCAACAAGGGGTAACCTTGAGACCTGGGGAGAGCTGGGGGGCTCACTTGCACTGCACCCCAGCACCCTGTGTGGCCGTGCTGCTTGGTTCCCCACGTGGCTGCCGGTGTCCTCTAAGGGAGGCTGCAGAACCAAAGGGGCCCAGGGTTGCAGGTGTGGCTCCGGGAAGTGGCTGGATGATGCTGGCTTGTGGGCTGCTGGTGGCTGCAGCTGGGTCCCCTGGTGTCTCCTGTGGCAGCCTGACTGCTGGACAGGGTGGGGGAGGGACCGTCTCTGCCCCTGGGACCTGAATCAAAGTCCTGATGTCCCCTCTTCCCGAGCTGGGGACTGTGAAACGCAGATGGTCTGCAGGGGTCATTGTGTTGGGGTGGTCCCTGTCCAGAAGTGACTCCCATTTCACCTGTCTGCTTTGATCTCTGATAGCCCGGCCTCTGTGACAGCAGGGACACATGGCAGGGTGGGGAAGCTGGCCAGGGGTGACCCCTGGCCTGAGCCCCTGGTGGCTGCTGCACCAGGGCTCTCATGCACAGGCAGTGGGTGGGCGTGGGCTGGGCTGCTGCTCGGCAGTCCCTTTCCGGGAGGACACTGTGTGGTCACCATTGCCGTGAGCCGCTTCCTGTGATCTGCGTGGCCCGCATTCTGCACTGGTTTGAGCTCATGGCACAGCTCTCCCTGTCTCCCCGGGTCCTTGCCTCAGCCCCGGAGGTGGGCTACCCTGAGGCCGAGGTGGGGGTCGCTTTCGTGGTAAGCGTGTGCTACAGGGCCCTGCTGGCCGAGGGGATCCAGGCTCCTGGGCCCCAAGGCCTCCCTGAGTCTCTCTGCCATTCCCTTGTGCGGTACCCAGCCAAGCAGTGCCCTCCGGAGCACTCCTGAGCCAGGCAGCTGGGCAGGGCAGCCCGATCCAGGGTGGTACCCGTGAAACCGGAAGGAGGGGGGGGACTGGCCACATTCCAATGGCCAGGTCTGTCCCTGGCCGCAGGCCCCACTCTCCAGGAGGCCCTGCTCTCTGCTCTGGGGCCTGGCCAGGTCCCTTGCTCCTCGGGGTCCTGGTGTGAAAACAGGGATGACCACGGGATGGCTGTGTCTCGCTGCACACCTTGCTCAGGGCCATCCGCAGTGCAGATCAGGCCCAGGACACCCTTCACCTCCTAGGCCTGTCTGCCTGGGCCCTCAGCAGGTCCCCCAGCCGGGGCAGGGACATTCCGGGTTGCAGAGCTGAGTGGCCAGGGCTGCGTGAGCTCAGGCCACAGGGGTCACTGTGGCCACAGAGCTGGGCGCAGTGGTTGCAGGCCTCCAGCTGCCCTCCCTCCACCTATTTCTGCATTCCCTGCATTCCTTCGCCTCTTCCTGAGCCCCTCACTCTGTCCCCCTACTCCCCACCCCTCCCTGGCCAGGGCTGTGTGAGAGCGTCGGGCGTGCATGGGGCCAGGGTCAGCTCAGCTGGGGGGGGCGGTGTGCTGAGGCTTCTGAGCACAGCCTGCCGCTCGCCGTGCCCTGATCCTGGAGTGCCCAGGTCGGGTCTCCCTGCTCCGGCATGGGGCCTGTGAAGAGAAATCCCCAGAGCGATTTCCCTTCTTTATCCGGCTTCCCCCGGGGGCCAGGCAGACAGGCTGGAAGGGATGGGTGGCAGGTCAGAGCCAGCTGGGCCACTTCCTGGTGAATCCCAGGCCATGTGGGGACCAGGAGGGACCAGGAGGGCACAAGTGCTGTGTCTCTGAAGTCCCCTTCCTGCAGAGCTGGCAGCGCGCCGTGCCCTTCTGTCCACGAGGACGACGAGGATGTCCGGTCGAGAGCACGGTTCCAGGTGGTAGCCCCTCAGCGCAGTCGCCCCCAGGAAGACACCCAGGGAATCCAGGAGGGGGCATCTGGGCAGCCCCAGCCGCCCCACAGCCCAGAAATCCCGGGCGCTTGTAAGGGTCCCTCGTAGTGAGGGGCTCCACGGCCCTCCAGGCGGGCAGCGCTGCCGGGCTGGCTGGCGCTGGAGCTGGGGCAGCTCCCTGCCTCCGCCTGCCCCGGACAGGCCCAGGCCGGAGCTTCCTTTCCCCTCTCGTTTGGGGCCCCAGGCTGTGTCCTGACCTAGGCCTTTGTCTTGTGGTCCCCATTGTGCCCCTCCATCCCAGGTCCTGGCCTCCAGCTCTGTGTCCCCTGTGGAGGATGGGCGGGGCGGGGCTGGCTGCTGGACTGCGGCGGAGACGCAGTGGGGAGCCCTGTGGTCCCTGTGGCCCAGGCCGTTTGCCACGGCCTCCAGCAGCATCCGTGGGAAGGGCTGAGGGGCGGGACAGTGGTGTCGGCATGAGCAGCCCTGGCATCTGGCATTAGGACCCCATGTGTTATTTCTTGGAAAATAAAACTGCGTGTTTGAGGGAGGCTTGGCCCTCCCCTGGGGATGCAGGGATTCTCAGACACTGCAGGGCCCCTGCTGGGCTGTTGTGGCCTGGCTTGGCCTTGAAAGGGTCTTTGGGGCATCCGACCCCCACCTCTGAGCTTCCTGGACTTCCGGGGTGGGGCTGGGGTTAGGATCCAAGTTCCAGGACCCAGCCCCAGAGCGGTGGGGCCTCACACTCCAGAGACAGTGAGGAGACGTCTGCTTGCCTGAAGTACTCAGTGCCAGCCCCAGACCGGCCAGACGTTACCCCGCGTGTGTGAGATTCCCTTTCCCACCCATCTCGTGCTCCACGGACTTCCTGGCATTGTAAATCTAGCGAACGGTGGGGAAGACAAGCACCCGAGAGACCGCAAAGATCTCTTATTGTCTGTTACCATGTTAGGTCTGCCCGTGGTGGAGCTTTCCAGCCAGCAACCCTGTCCCCGCTGCCCCTGCCCTGCAGTGACTGAATCTCTGGTGTGCAAGTTTGTACGGAGCTATGAATGTACTCGGTCCTCATCGCAGTTAGGGCTGGGTGTCGCTAGGAATTGGTAGCCTTTATTGTGGTAGCATGGTGGAGATTGCCCCTACAGCTCCCGCAGGCGGACCTGGGCAGGGCCAGGGAGGCAACCGAGCCTCTGTGGGCACTGGAGAGGTTGGGTTGGGGTTGGGGTTCAGTCGTGCACTGGTGCATGAGGCCTCCAACTCCAGCCCCTCTGAGCGTGCAGAGGCAGCCTCACCCAGGGTCCCACGCTGGCCACTGGGTGGCCTTGGGCTTGGTCTGCCGCCCTCAGTGGCCAGGCTTGGAAACACTGGAACCCTCTTTATTGCAGAGGTGTGGTGAGGGTGGGCAGCAGGAGGTGGGGAAGGTGCTTGGACAGACCAAAGTCTGTGCGAGGATTTCTCCGCCTGCCGGGGGAGGCGTGGTCTCAGGAGGCCTGTTTTGGGGGCCTTGTGAAGAAGCCCCTCTTTGGAGTCCAGCGTGCTCTGTGAGCTCCTGTCCCTGTGCACCTTTGCCGGGGACCACAACCCAAATCCCTGGTGGTTGCATCTCCACCCTGTCCCTTGCTGGGCCTTGCTGGGCCGAGGTGATGCTGAGAAGAGAGAGGTGCAGGGTGGTAAGCTGCAAGCAGAGGTTTGAGAACGAACACAGGTCCCCAGCTTGGGCAGGGCCATCTGGGGCCGTGAGGTTCCGACTTGAGGCTGGACTGGCGGGGCTCACTCTTGGCTCTGTGGCCTGGGGCACTGTTTTCGTGGATGTGGATTTTTGTCCCAGCTCCAGGGCATCGTTGTGGAGATCCTGTGGTTGTGGAGGTGCTGCTGCTGGGGGCAGGACTGCCCTTACGACACCTGGGACTGGGTGCAGGTGTCCCGGAACCCGTTTGGAGCACCGACTGGAGCAGCTCCCCCAACCCCGCTGCCCCAGCAGCCTGTTAGTTTGGGGGACAAAAGTGCTTCCAAAGCCCGAGCCCTGTGACGCGTGGTTGTGTTTCCTGGTTCCTGGTTTGAGCCTGCTTAGTACTAGGAGAGGGAACATGGATCTTTCCCGATGAGGAAGGATGCTGCCTCCTAGTGCTTCTCAGTCCTTTATTCCTGGTGGATAACGAGGTGCTGGGCTTGCTGGCACGCGACTGTGGGCCCAGCTACTGAGGCAGAGGCTGGAGGATCGTAGAGACCTGGGAGTCTGGCAAGATCCCCACCTCAGTAAAGTAAAATAAAGCCATGTTCACTGCTTGGTCGGGGCAAGGGTTGGACGGACAGTGGAGACGGTTAAAGTTGGGCTCTTCGGATCTCTCCTCTACCCTCCAACTCTGGCAGCCTCTCTCTGCAGCGGACTCGTCCCAGGAGCCTTTGGTTTGGACACCTGTGTACCTGGTTTCCGCTGGGCGCGGCCTCCCCAGGTGAGACAGGCCCTGCTGCCCCTGCGATCCGCCCCCAGGTGGGGCGCATGCGCGGCCCCGCCCCTGCCATGCCTGCCCCATCTTCCCCACTGGCGCTCCGGCTGTGTCTGCGGCCCGGCTGACACCTGACCGAAGTCACGTTTTATCTGCCCTTTTCTCAGCCTGTGCCTGGCTCCTGGCCAAACTACTAATAACAACGCAACACAGAGTAATCCTTATATTTGCGGCAGTGAGGCCTGGTGTGCCCTGTCCCTGCACCTCGGGGAACCCCAGCTTCCTCCTCCCGAGGGAGGCCCCTTGCCCTTCGCCAGCTCCTTTGCATCCCTGGCCCCTGAACGGAGTCTCCAAGTCCTTGCCTCGGTGCCCCTGCCAGCCCCTCGGGAGGGGTTCACAGAGGAGCCCTGGGGCGCGTGCTCCCCGGGAAGCGGCTGTGGGAGCTGCCCGAGGTGCATCAGGCAGTTTCTGGGGAGAAGAGGGCAGAAGGAGTGCGAGGAGCTAGGAAGGGTCGGCGGCCCAGGGCTCTGCTGCCCCAGCCCACTTGGCCAGCGCCTGCCCCCAGAGGAAATGGGTTGGTACTGGGCCCTGGGCCCTGGTCGCACCCTGACGACCACAGGAGGGGATTGAGTGGGGTGTGGTGACCCCAGTTTGCATGGACTTGGTCCAGGGGACCCAAGTTGGGAAAGGCTATGTTTTGGGGAGCAAATTCCTGGGCAGCAGGGAAGGGGAAACCCTGGAGGGGGGGTCACAGACACTGTCCAGGGCCACCTGTCCCCAACCTAAAGTGAATTGGCATCCCCTGCACCCGTGCTGTCCCAGCTGGCGTCCCATCTGTTAAGAACTGGACTCTTAACCCTTATGGACTCCAGATGCCCCTCCTGGTGTCCGCCTGAAAAACTCGCCCATTTGATTCTCGGGTGAGCCAGAGTCCCTCTGCCGTGTCCTGTGATGCTCAGAAGTGCTGGGCCAGCTTGTCACTGAGTACAGCGAACCAGTGCCGGACCAGCGTGGCCCCGGGGTGACCTGTGGGCGTGTAGGGAGTGAGCCTGCTTTCTTGGTGCCCCTTATACCCCTGCAGCTCAGGATGGGCTCTCCCCATCGCATAGGTGGTTGAAAGCCAGCTTGGCTGCAAGAGGGTGAGGGGCTGGGGGGTCTCCGCTCTGGTGTCCTGGTGCATTGGGTGCTACGGAGGCAGCACCATCGTGGGTGACTGAGGCAACTGCACCACTGCTCAGAGCCTGGGTTTCCCCATCTGTAAAATGGGCCATGACTGTTTGCTGTGCAGGTTCAAGGTGACCCAGGTGGCCTGCCTGGCCCAGTGCCTGGCTCATGACAAAGCCTAGTGGATACTGGCAGTGACGCTGACCAGCAGGAGTGAGCCTTCTACAGAGCTGGCGCTCAGAAAAGAGCAGTTTCCTGTAGAAAGCAGCATTCAGTGAGACCGGGGAGCTCACAGCTGCGTCCTTCCCAGCTCTGCCCTGAGCGCTGGGCAGGTGCCCGCTTGCTGTCAGCCTCATGTCCGTGAATCGGTGGCTGTCAGCACCTAGGACATCTGTGGCTGTGTCCCGACAGTCCACGGGGTCTTGGGCTCAGGGAGGGAGCAGTTAGTATGGCAGCCACACCGTGACAGCTACCTGTTTGTGCCTTGGCTGGGGACCGCCAGCGTGTGGTTGCCTGTCACAATGCCTCCTTTTCAGTGTCCCCATACCTGGCCTGCTGTGTGTCTGTTGGTGTCTGTGTCTGTCCCTGTCTTAGCTGCTTGGATTGGGTGTCCAGGAGAGGCTTCCACTAGCAGCACAGCCAGACCATGGGTGTGGGGCGCCGTGTCCACTGCCTGAGTTATTCTGGGCCCACCCTCGTCCCTGATGGCTGCTCTCACAGCAGTTCTGCAATATCCGACTTTTCTGGGCCATTGGTGTCCCTTTCTGCTTGTTTTCTCTGGACAGTGCTGGGCACAGCTCACCCGGCAGTACCAGCCCCTCCAAGCCTGGGAGTTTGGCTCGAAGCGGAGCCCTGGGGTCACTGTGGAGGAGGGGACCCCTCAGATGACCTTGAGGGGCCTGTGGCTGGATGGGCCAGGAGACGAGAAAGCTGGGATTAATGCAGGAGCCTGGGGACCAGGGATGCCGAGGACCAGGCGTGATCCAGTGTCCCCAAGCATCAATGCTGTTGTTTCCGTCAGCTGTTGTTGGCCACACCAGTTGGGGACAGCAAGATCGATGGCCCGTGACTAAATCCTGAGTGCAGCCGCTTGATCACATGATCTGAAGCCAGCGGCCACTGAGAGGGCCTGTCTCCCCATCGCCTCTGAAGGTGACACAGAGTCCCCAAGCATCCTGAGGGTTCTGTTTCCTCCTGCATCTGTCCCAGGAACCTCCCCACTCGGTCTAGGGTCCCTCTAAGCTGAATTCATTCTGCTCTGGGGGTCTCAGTTGGGCCAGATTCTTATCTTTCTGTAAAGAAAATTTGATTTGAATGGCTGCTGAGGAGACTTGAAGGGCTAAACTTTGCAGCATTCTGGGGAGGCTGAGGCAGTGAGATCTCAGATTCAAGTCCAGCTTGGGCAACTTAGTACCTTAGTAAGATTCTGTCTCAAAGTAAAAAAAAAAAAAAGAAAAAAAAGAATTTAAAGGCTAGGGATGTATTGCAGTGCAAAGGCCCTCCCTGGGTTCAATTTCCAGTACTGGGGAGGCCAGTAGACTTTGTCCCTGGTGTTGTGGGATGGGCCCAAGCCAACCATCGAGCAACTGGGCCTCTGTTTCCTGCCTGCCTAAACCAGGGCCCCCGCCCCGTGCCAGGCCTTGATGGGTCCTGCCATCAGGGGCTCAGTCAGGGGGTGAAGGCCGATGTGGGGACAAGGTTGCAAGATGAGGTGCTTCAGATTGCCAGCCTGGCCCACGTGCCTCACGGGGCAATCCTGGAAGGCTCCTCAGAGGAGGGTACCTGGAAAGCGCCCATTGCTTCCTACGGAGCCCAGCCCTGCCTGTGCGTGGGTGTGGCCCCATGGGGGTCTTCCTGCTTCAGCTTCTCCAACCCCTTCCTTGCCGTGGCTGGCGGGGGGATGCAGGCCTGGATTTTTCCTGTGAGCAGACCCGAGGCGGGCAGTAGGGTGCTAGGGCGCACTCCGAGGTGCCTAACAGGCGCACCAGTGGGGCCGGTCACTGCGGAGAGCACTTTGGCGATCTCTGGACACCCACAAAGGACACCTGCCAATGGCCTGCGCCCAGGCTGCTTGGGCAAATAGGGCCTGAGGTGGCCAAGCGTGGAGATGGCCCTGGTGTCCCTGGCAGAGCACCTGCACCCGCCCACATCAGGGCCCTGAATTGGCTCAGTCCTCCCACTCCAAACGGGCCGCTCTCCCGGCTCCCCATCTATGAGAGACAGTGCTGGGGGTGCCGAGGCCCACGGCGGGGGCGACTGATGTCTGCCGGCTGGGGAGCTCCGCACTGCTGTCTGTGCCAGCGCCGTGGGAGTGTGGTGCCCGTGTCTTCCTGACGTGCCCGCGCCCTTCCCATCTCCTCCTGGAGTCTTGCAGATGCAGCCTCCCCTGGCTATTCTGCCCGTCCCCTGGGGGATGTCCCTGCCCCAGGTACTCCAGGTGGCCCAGCAGTGCTGGATGCTACCTGTGCCCCTGTGCTTGGGAGCAGGAGGCCGCTGCAGGGCAGGGCAGGGCAGAGCAGGGGGCGCGTGGCTTGGGCCGGTTCCCTGGTCTCCTGCCCACAGCCCTGCAGGGGCCGACAGCATGAGCGATCGGCTCGCAGGGGCCGCCGGCCACGCCGCGCCATCTGGCAGGGCTATTGTTGACC
>RJWT010036203.1:0-13310 GCA_004365215.1 Cuniculus paca | reverse complement strand
TTAAACAAAACACAAAAGATCAGAGATTAATTCCTGGCACATACCAGGTACTCACTAAATATTTGTTGAATGTTAGAAAGTCTGAATGTTAATTAAGATTTTGGGTCACTTTGCTGTGAAATTAGTCAACAACGCAATAAGGGAGAGCCAAAACTCATTTTGGTTTAATTGTTTCTTCCTAGTTATCTTCCTTGGGGAGCTGTGAATACAAGGAACATGGATGTACAAAAAAATAAAAATGCATATTATTTTCAAGAGATTCCAGGCTCACAACAGTGCCCTTTCTGATAGGCTGAAACTCATCATGGGCTTTGCTGCACCTCAAAGTGTTTTCAGTCTGACTGTAGAGCCTTAAAAGCTGAGTTTTTCAGCTTTTTGGAAGCTCATTTGTGCAGTGGAGAAAGAAGGATGGCCAAACCTACACTTCCAATCCAGTGACCCTTCCAGACAACCAGCATGGTCTACACCATTCCTCCGAGCTCAGCAAACAAATTTGCAACTCCTCCTTTACGGGACCTGAGGATTCTCAACATCACAGTGAACTCAGCTGAAAATACAAGACACTCATAACTTGTACTTAAGAAATTGGAAAACCAAGAACAAAAGTGAATGCAATTTTGAAAATGTGTGTGTATACAATAATTACCATTACTAAGCACAAAGTCTGCTGAGGAAGTTTTATGAAACCTACTTAAAATTTAATCAAATTGAGGTTCTTTGTAATTAAGGCACTTGGGAGGGCCGAAAAATAACAAAGAAGGGAGCAGAGTTTTGAGCCCAGGGTTGAGCCGCTGCTTCTTGACCATAGTGCACAGGCATATTTCTGCAAAATCACAGTAGAACACTTCGCCACCTTAGGATTGTGAAAGCACTCATGGAGTTTTCCAAATAAGAAACTGATTGCTTATTACATTATATATCCTCCTTTATTGTTATTGATATAAATTGCATTAATCATACTTAGGAGAACATCAATAATGAATAGGAAGAGATGTACCAAGGAGAAAACTCACAATGTAAGAACTCCCTCAGACCTACAGTAAGAAAGCAAAGTATGCGTTTGATTTTAGCTTCAGTTCTTAACATGCCAGCCATGAACCTTGTAGATGTCTTCATTTCACACTCAATAAAAATTCATAAAATCTGGCTTAACAACTTCTTTCCCAAACCAACTCAACTTTTAAATCCTTGTTTCTGTGGTTTTCATTCATGCTTCCACTGATACAACTAGCTCTGGAATCACAGGCCTAGCTTTCCTTTCCACTGAAGTCAGGTAAATGCCCCACCTCACCAATCGTATTTCAGCAAATATTTGTGTCTAGATCTCATATGCTTGGCATTCACTAGTTTCCTTCTGTTTCAGTTCTAATTCATATTTGCATTATTTCATGAATTAGAAAATTCTGACTCATATTAACATAAGCTGTAAGATGATTAATTATTTTATATAACAAATGTTTAAATGGAAGGCATTTGCTGGTTTGGCTAAATATCTGCTCCATAGCATCAACAAGAAATCAAGTTTCTCGTTGGATATAGGTTTTGTCCACAGATGAGCTCCTCTTAGCATAGCAAAATGGTAACATGGTAGCTCCAAGTGTCACATGGAGGAAGTTAACTTCCAGCAGAAGAGACTGTCTCTTCCCAAGATGATCTTTTTCAAAAGAAGAAGGTGTTTCCCACAAGGAATATATATATCCACATCCTTCATAAAGGTATTTTCTATAGCAGAGGTCAAATTATTATCATTAATAGTTATCTCAGTGGTTAGAAATGGGCTCTCTGGGCTCATCCTAAGATGAATTCATCAGATACACAAGACTTTCTCTTCTGAAGATCATCATAAAAGGAGGAGGGAGGGGAATCATGGAACAAAACCAGGATTCAATGAGGGAAGTGGAATCAAGGACATAATGGCTAGCAGACTGACAACTAGTAGAATAGGCTGCATTTCTCTCCTGCCTGAGCTGTCATAATAGACTCCAAATTGTGTCCTAGACCATAGGATTTCTCTGTGTTTGTCCATTTCATAGACCCTCTGGAGCTTAATGTTCATAAAGTACAGCATAAAGTACAGTGCCAACTTCTCAATCTGGCCTCTAAAACTCTACAGTTTATTCCAAATTTCCTTCTCCGAATGTTATCCCATTCAAGACACTTTCTCTCCAGAGTGTCATCTCTTTCCTTCCCCTTCTGAAGTACCCACCTCTATCCTGTCACCAAAGTGATTTTCCTAAAAAACAAAAAGATCTGTTGTACTTAAACTAGTTTCTCACAGGATAAATGTTAAATTCTTTAGCATATCATATAAAGCCTTTAACAAATTTGCCCTTACATGTCTTTCTCTGTTAACCTCCATTTCCACCCCCACCTCACTCCCACTCCAACCACACAGAAGGTCTCACCATTCCCAAACCCATTACCCTCTTTGATGTCTCCATGCCTTGTCATGTGTTTGCTCACTGCCTGGAATCTATTTCTCATCTTTTTCCATCTGGTAAAATTCCACTCATCATTCAAAACCCAGATCAAAGCTCATTTCCTTTATGAATGCTTTCTCAATTCCCCAGGCAGAACTAATGTCTTCCTCGCTAATTGCTCCCAAAGAGTTCTATTATACCAGTTAGCACATTGTATAGCAACAATGTGTTTACATACACATCCTCTACCGAGACATTTTCTATAACAGGCTTTTATTATTATTGTTATTATTTTAATATTTGCACTCTAGCTTCTGGTGCTGAACAATTCTCAATAAAAAGTTGAGAATGATCTAGAATAACCACTCTGTCTAACTTTTAATTGTACTTCAGTGCCCAACTTGAATACCATCTTTCTAGGTCTTTGCTCTGATCCCTTTGCGGATGAGTTTTTCTTACTCATTATAACTTTGATATTTGTAACTAAAGGCCCTCTATTACATCTTGTGCCTTCTCCTACTCTGTTTTCCCTCCTCACAGCACAGCCTGTGGCCTCCTTCCATAAGGCTTTCATTTTACTATTCTGTGCCTCTGTTTCACTGAGCCTAGGGGTACAGACACTACTAGGTGGTACCAACTCACACTATGATTTGTTAGTACAAGTTTAGGTATTGTCAAGGGAAAACAGTCTTTCTCTTTCATCTCAGTTTTAGGGTCGAAATTATTTAGGGATTGTTCGATGTAAAGACTAGGAAATCAGGAGGAAAAAAAAACAAAACAGCTAAGTCGGTATTATGCCAAATATTTCCAAACATCCAAGGCACAGGAGGAATGCTGCACATATTTTGTGATGAGCTTCAGAAATTGTATAAAAATTTTTATTTTAATATTTCAGACAGTAACAAACACTCGTGATCACCTATATGATGATCCAACCATGAGATACCTTGCTTTCAATTCTGAATGATAAACACAAAAATAATTAAATAATGCTTTTTACCTTCTTTCTTTCCTTCAGAACCTATAAAAAGTACAAAGACTATTACCAGAAGTTGTCTTGTGGGAGTGCATTTTCATGCATCAGCTTTCATTTTAATCATTCTGAGATTTTTTTCAAGTTCAAAATTTCACCTCTAAAAATATTTTTTAGAGACTTTTTAAAGCAGCAGCAGCAGCAAATCAACTTTGAAATTCTGGGAACAGAGAGATGCACGGAGTTCACTCTGCATCTCAGTAGTCTGGGAGAAGGCAGCACTGGGTGTTCAGAACCATGTGATCAAAAGTCACAGCTGTGGAAGAAGCGGGGTGGCAGAGTGGGACTGGCAGAGGCAGATAACAAAGCAAGGAAGGCTCTATCTCTGCTAAACTGATCCAGAGTGACCCCGGAAATCAGAATTTCAGCGTGCAGTAAGGAAATTAAGGGTAGCAGAGCTTCTTTCTTCCTTCCATAAAGTTGCCATGTCCTTTTAATGGGAAGCTTAGAATCAACCTGTTTCGTAGGCTCAGGGGAAATACATGCCTCTAAAGTGCACAAAACACTTTGATCATTAGCACTCACGTAAGGACTCAGTAGACTGGTACAACCACTGAGGAATTAAAAAGAATACATGTCCTTCTAAGCAGCTAAAGTTCTTAGGGAAAAGATACAGCCTAGAGAGAAGACAGCGAGTGCCCTGAAGTTTGCAGACTGGAAAGCAGGGAAGGTAAAGGCAGAAGGGCCTTTCAGAATAGAAATTAGTAGGGCCAGAGGAGCAGTAGGACAGGCTAAGTGGAAGAGAGCAATGAAAAGTTTAAGTTCTTGCACGCAGGTAGGCAAGCAGGCAGATCAGAAATGACTGTGACCAGAGGAAAAGGCAAAGCTAAAAGACTGGTTTTGGGGGGAGCAATTGAACAAGGTTGGTAAAGTGATTTGTGTGTGGCCAGGAAAGGTAATGAGCAGGGCAGTGCTCGGGGCTGGAAAGAAGTAAAGCCTTGGGCATAAGAATATAAGACCCAGACCCGCTAGAAGAAGCATAAAAATAGGATTCTCCCACTTAAAAAAAACATAAAAAAGAAGCAAAATTTCATTTGTTACAACTGGGGCACAACTAGAAATTACGAGGACTCTCTAAATGGAAAGAAGTAGAAAACCAAAGCCATTTCCTAAATGATCCGAATTTCTGAGAATATTTTTTTATTCTTTTCCAATTGTATTTCTGGCCTCTTTCTTTGGTGTTACAGAATTTCCTGGTATATTAGTCAGTTTTCTGCTGCTAGGACAAAATACTTGACACCTATAAATTAAAGGAGGAGACGTTTCCTTTTGCTCACAATTTCAGAGGTTTCAGTGGACGAACAGTTGGCTCTAAGGCAAAGATATCATAGTAGAAGAGTATGGTAGAGGAAAGTTGCTCAACTCATGACAGCAAGGAAATAAAAATCATGGGAAGAGCCAGAAAGCGAGGAAAGGACAAGGCACCAGATGTAGTCTCCAAGGTCACCTGCCATAACCCACTTAGCCACACTCAGAAGTGTTTTACCACTTCTTGGCCATCTCTCAAGCCAAACAAGTTGACAATCAATACTAACCAACACAAGCTCACCCATTATCAACATGACACCCAATACATCTTAAACCATACTTAATCTGTAAGTAGAGACAGCAACGAGGTCATAATTTCACTTAACATGATGTAACTATCCTTAAACAACTAAAAACACACTAATTATTTCCCCCAAATCTCAGCAGTTCCAGCATTGCTCAAAATTCCAACTTCAAAATTTCCTCTGACACTCAAGGCAAACTCTTAGCTGTAAACCCCTAAGAATTCAAAAAGCAAATTATATGCTCCCTGTCTTGGTTACTTTTCTCTTGTTGCTAGGACAAAGTATCCAACACCCAAAATTGAGGAAGGAAAAGTTTATTTGCTCACAGTTTGTGGATGTTTCAGTCCATAATCAGCTGACTCCAAAGCAGGGTGCGTGGCACAGAGGCAACACTTCAAGGCAGCAGAGGACAGCAAAAGCAACAAGAGTAAAAGGGCAGGGAGAGAACAAGCCTCTTTTCTTCCCTTATATTATAAGCAGGCTATCCCCCTCCCCAGTCAGGGTAGGTATAGAACTTACACCATCTCTGCTCTCCTCTTGCACAGGATGAGAATGTTTACAAAGTGAGGACCTTGGTCCCCCACCAAGTCCCTTAGTTAAACTTATAAACTTTTCAAGCTGAGATGAAGTATCAACCATTACACTTCTAAAATATAATATCACAGGGTAAACATTCCCATTCCAAAAGGGAGGAGCACAGAAATAGAAAGTTATTTTACCAACATAAGAAAATCTAACAGGGCAAACACTTAATCCTGTAATTCTACCTCAGGCACGCGGTGAAATGATGTGAGCTCCAGAGAACCTGGGCAGACTGACCTCATGACCTCGTTGGTTGTAGCCCACATAACCTCGCTCTTGGGCTGGCACTTCTCACTGCCTGCAGCTTTCGTCAGCAGACACTCCGCATTCCTGGCACTCCCAATTTTCTGCAATTTCTAATGTGATTTCACATTCAGTTCTGGAGCTTCCTATAACAGGAGTTCCTGGCAGGGACTGCAATTTTTTCATACACTGCCTGGAGTTGCAGACCTTCTGAAGTCTGAGTGAAAGTCTTCATCTTGTATCACTTTCACTGCTTTGTTCTGATTGGCTTTATTCTGTTTTATTTTGTTTGGTTTTACTCTCTTTAAAATATGCTTTCATTCTTTTGTTTTGATAAGTTTTATTCTATTTTGTTTTGTTTGATTTTATTAAGTCTGATGGTATGGGCAACCTTTGCATTCTACATCCCTGGAAAACCAGCATCACATGGATGAAGCCAAGGTCTGCCACCAACATGAGCAATAGGTTTAAACCGTGGCTGAAGAGCCCTCTGAGTGACTGGGTAGCAAAATATGGGGAAATGCTTCCCTGTGCTACCAATAGCACAGTATTTGTCTACCTTGGAGAAGTTAGGAAATTATAAGGTACAGAAATTATAACTTAGAGAATACTCAGTATTTCCTAGTAGATACAGACTCAACTTGGTTTCCCTCCTTTACAGTTAATGTGGTCCAAACCTTTTTTGGGTAACGATAGAGCATGTTTTGTTTATATTTTAGTATCATCATTCATCAATGCTTCTTCATATAATAATGGGAAAACATTCTATATTTTTCTTTCTTTATTCCATTTGTAGATAAAATAATTATACAACCTTCTCTTTCCTTTAAATATTGCATTTCATCTCTTACGTTGCTTTTCCAACTTTATGTCAATATGTCTTTGCTATTTCTTGGTTATTTTTACTTTCCATATTAGTTTTAAAAACATTGTACTCTTTATATTTGCCTCAAGCTCTTCTTTCAGTTAAAATATAGAATTAGGTTGGAATTTTTTCAGAACATTTTCAAAGAAAAATGTTAATGGTAGTAGTATCTTGCACACTATCTTACTTTTAAATGATTAAAAATGTTACAAAGCACTTATTTGTGATCTGTGACAAAAAAATGGAAATTATAGCTACTCTCTAGAGAATCTGAGATGAAGATGAATCAATAAATGACATAAACTATGAGCAACAATAATTAATACATAAAGAATCATGATATAGGAAATAAATTTTAGACATTAATCAAGAGAAAGTGTTCACAATATGCCTAGTTTCAGAACACACACACACACACACACACAATCATGGCATCATTGCAGCATAAATATTCTCCTTTCCTTTTGACTTCACTTCAACTATAATATTTCTTTTCTTTTTCTGTATTTTATCCTGTCTATTATTCTCCTTTCTTGCACAATTCTCTTTTCCCTCTCTTGATCTCAATCTTTTCTGCATTTAATAGAAAATTTCTCTAGCCTTTTTTACCCTACAAGGAGCACATATTCTTCTCTAGTGATAATCCTTGCCCTGTGACTTAAATGATGAAGAGCCCTCTCTTGGCTCTAAACTGTCCCTTAAGGTACTCCTGCTGAGCTCCCCCTCAGTTGGCTGGAACCTTCACTGAGAGTCACCCAGAGGCGATATGTCCTTCAGAGAGTCCATCTGTTCCTCATGAAAAACATGAAAAACTGGTATCATAGGGCAGTGGAGAGAAAACTGGAAAACTGGAAGTCAGAAACAGTGAGTATACAGGCCCAGCTGTGTCATTAGCTGTTTCTGTGGCTTTAGACCAAGTGGGGCATGAGCTCTTATCTGGGAAACGTGGAGGTTTTTGGCAAGCTAAATGATGCCTCTCCACTGTGTCCACTTTCTAATCTCTGAAACCGATGGATGTTCTCATATGACAAAAGGGACTCTATAGCAGTCATTAGGTTAAGGAACTTGAGATAGGAAGAATAATACCCTAGACTCACTGAGTGGGTCCAGTGTAATCACAACTGTCCTTATAAAATAGATTCCTAAGTGATCAGAGTCAGAGAAGGTTACAACAATGGAAAGCAGGATTAGAATGATGTAATTTGAAGATGTCACAACAAATACAGGTGTTCGCTAGATGGTTCACAGTTACAATCCCTGGTGGACTGGCTCCAAGTCAGAAATGCCATGGTAGAAGGGCTGGGCAAAAGGAGAACTGCTCACATTATGTGGCCAAAAAGCAGAAAGAGAAAAGAGAAGGAGGGAAGAGAGATGCACCCTGCCAAGTCACACCCCCAGGGACCCACCTCTCAGACAGGTCACACCTCTTAAAGCATAAAACACCATAGCACCTTCATGACCAAAGGAACTTCCAAAAGCCCGCCTCTAAGTATATGAGAGTTGGGGGGGGGTGTATGGCTCATATTCTCAATATGAGCCATAATAAATGCCTACACATAGTCAATGTTTATGTTTCTTGAATTAAAATCACAGAAGACTATGAAATTATTTCTTTTCCTCAAAAATATTTGTATCTTCATGCAAAATACTTCTACAGAAAATTTGCAAAAGTGATGCTTTTGTAAGTGCTCCCAATTTTTTCTCTTTATTTTCCACAGTATTTTATGATAGAGTAAACTTCTCAGGCTTTCTTTTCTCCCTGACATGTCACAGAGAAGTATAAGACATTAAACATATCTTACTTGCACAATGTTTTCCAGTAAAAAGATCAAAAGTTAACTTAGAAGCCTAAAGAGATTTGTTAGGACAGCCTATGTTGCAACTTATAGGAAGGACATAGTCCCTTCTGGTTTACTGTCTCTCCGTAATTCTTTTTATTCTTTGAAATTCAGGATTAAGCACATTTTAAGAACTTAAAAACTTTGAAAATGTCAAGTGTAATCATTGATAAGACCTCTTTACTCCCTTGATCCAAGCCAAATCCTAATAAACTAAAGCTTTTAGTGCCTGAGCTAAGGCAATTTTATTCTACCTGCTTAATATTAAACTATATTCCAGTCTGCATTTGATTATGGATAATCAAGAGGTAAAATCAGTTCACTCCAAAAATATCTCCAGCAATAGAATGCCTGTTCTTTTACTCATTTCCTTAATCATAGGTGGTGCTTATGCCAAGCCTTTCATTTGGATAACTAAGGGAGCTCAAATCTTAAGTCCTTATGCTCTAAAAAAGAGATATGTAGGTGATGTTAGTGTAGGATATGTAGATGTAGCCTCTGTTATTTTTCAGGCAGATAAATAGACTCAGAGGTTAAATTCTCACTGCATATCAGTGGAAGAATCACCGTGAGCATGAAATTGATGAAGAACCTTTTTTTAAAATCACCATTTGCCTAATCTAACACATTCAGCTGAAAATCTCTACCTCGTTTGGACAGCAGTATATGAATTTATGCTAATGCGCATCAGGTTCTGTTGACAATGACACTGGAGGATACCCCACATAACAGCTGTTCAGATGCAGCAGCACTATAAATAATTTTATCTTTATAAGCAACAAGCCGCGGCTGGTTCTCCATAGAATAAAAATGTGCTAATTCTTCTGTCTGGAAAAGAACATTTAAGACATGCAACTAAGTGGAAGTAAATAAACCTCTCAGACTGATCCCAGGCCACACACGTATGCTAATTACATCTTTTGATTCTTAAAGACACAGTCAGTGGTCCAAGGTGTTGTTCTCTCCTTTTTCTATCTTTAGGTTCCAGGTCAAGACATCACAGCCTCGAGGCTAAGATTTGGGATTAATATATTTATACTGCTGCTCCCAGTCCGCATTCAAAAAATGACAACAATGCTGAAATCTGAATATTTCTAGAAAAGGTCTAAGGAAAGAAGTATTTGTTCTAAAAATAATTTATAGTTAAAGCAGGACAGAATAAATTGTGTCTAGTTCAGAAAAATCTGGCTAATTCAATGCATTCTGTGCAAAATGAAGTACCTGCATTGTCTGCCAAAAAAAGAAAAAGGTTACTAGTTGTACACAAATTTTCAGTAAAGATATAAAAGTTCTGAATTCATTATTATATTGCAATTTAATATCTTAAAAGGCACATTTAAAGTAGGTTTTTGATCTGTATATTTCAAAGATGGAAAAGCCTAGAGATAGGAAACTTTCAGGCTAGATTTTTGTTATGGCAGAATTGGCAGAATTATCTGGTTATTGGCTGGTTTTCTAAAATAAGTGTTCCTTGATTCTATCCCTAATTATTCAGTTGAATCAAATTTTAGAGAAAACAAGCAAGTCATCTCAGACATCATAAGGTCTGACCTGCTACAGTCAGACATGTAATTTACAACAGGAAGTACATTTTAAACCTTTGTAAAAAGCACAAATCAAAACCAGTTCAATGTAAGCATAAGCTCTGATTACATCATTCGGTCTGTGTGTCCTAGAACAATTTAAACTCTTAGTCTCAATACTCCCATCCATAAGATGAGAATAACTTACTTACTTGCAATGCTAAACATGATGAAAAGTGTCATCAATTCTACCATATGAAAACACCCCCAAAGTGACAGCTATTAGGAGTAGTTATGGGCAAGAAGCATTATTCATCCAATAATTATAAAATATCATTCAGAATTTTAGAAATGCTTTGAACATCTTTTTTGCAGAGTGAAAGACTTTACATCTAGTGGGTACTAAACAGATAATTGTTAATTTGACTTCAGTGTAGATTTTCTTCAAAGCAAAGCTTTTTCAGCTTTCTTCAAAGTTTTCATTTTCTGTGCTTCATTCATTAATTTTACTGATATCTTTTGAATTAATTTGCTAATATATGGCAGACAGCTGAAGAATGATTTTTAAAAAAAGGAAAACACTAAAAACAAAACCATCTGGTCATAGAAACCTAGATATAAAAAGCAAAGAAGCAGAAGTGGGCAAAGCTGTCTCCAGAAGATTACTCATGGCCCTTAGGGACAGCGTTCAGAAAGGAAGGGACAGGATATGGTGAGTGACTACATCTGCAATAAGAAGTTGTCGACAGGGTAGAGTAATCTTAAACTCAACATAAAGGAAGTAATAACATTAGTAACAGAGCATGGGTTAGAACCCCCGTCTTCAGATTTGCAGAGTATCTACTCATGTAATAGTTCCTCTCCATACTGTAGTAAATTCTCTATCACACAGCCTCCAACGAAGAGCTTCAGAAAGTTTCTTCTCTTTTTCAAATCTATTTCTTCATCTAAGAATTGCGAGTATTGGACTTGATGAACTCTCAAGTCATTGGATTCTGACAGTGCTTCCCAAAACCTTTTGCACTTATCACTCCAATTGGCAGTCACGACTAATTTATCAACCATGCATTCTCAAGGCCATTGTACAGACACATGAAAAGTGTTTGTACAAGTTCAAGTTCATTTATCCTTTCTTCTATAAATTCTGAAGTCAAGCAAGTTAGCCAACATTAGAAGATTTGCTAGCATAAAAAGATGTTCAAGGACAAGTCTCACACAAAGGTTTCTCAGGTGTGTAGTTAATACTAAAAGTTCAAGTACATAATATTGAAGAAAAAAGTGCAAGTACGTAATACAAAAGGAGGAAAGAGGAAATTGACAGCACTGATTGGAACAAAAAGCTAAAGGGCAGAAGCATTTTTGGTTTTTGGTTTTTGGGGGTTTTTTTAAATTGAAAATAAAGAAGAAAAAAGAAGTGAAATGACAACTACTTTTCTCTTGTTTTGTCTTTGAAAGAAAACATCTTTAAACTAGAATATAAGTAAGACTTTAAGATCAAAATAATGAAGAAATAATAAATACATTTTAAATCAACCTTACTTATCCATGGTCAGACTTTGGAAAGGGTTCATATTCCCAGAAGATAATGTTAGTAATTGTTGCATTTACAGAAACAAAAGAGGTATTAAATGTCCACATGGTTCCCAAGATTTAGAAAATTTTCAGCTATTATTTTTTAAATTAAAAGCTTCCTTTTTCCCTTCTCTTCTCCTTCTGTGGCTTCCATAAAACATACATTTCTTTACAATGTGTGCACACTTTCATGCTTCGTTCATTCTTCTTCCTTCTTTTCTCCTTTCATTCCTCTAACCGGCTAATTTTAAATGACGTATATTCAAGTTCATTTATCCTTTCTTCTGTAAAAGTAGATCGCTGAATCATAAATCAAAGTGTGTGCAATGTGTAAACATTACCTCAAAAATATCTAGAAAAAAATAGTTTTAAAAAGTAAAGAAAGAATGAAACATCTCAAAACAGGCCTGAGGAAGTAGAATGTCAACAGATGAAGATGGATGATAGCAATCAAAACCTCTAAACAAATGTCTAACATGCTACCCAGTTATCCCTTGCATTCTTTCCTCTATCCTTGGTAGATAAAAATTGACATGCTTCTTCAGCTTAGGAAGTATTATCCTAAGAATCTGTAAAACATTTTCATCCTTACCAATAACCTTGTAAAGAAAATGAACTAGAACTGCAAGAAGGATTTTGAGTTCATATACCATACATTATGACTTAAAATTGGTTTCAACACTAATAGTAAGTAAATCAAAGAGAAAAAAAAGAACTGTTAGTAACTGGAGGAAATAATTCACGTTTTATCTGAGCAGATTAGAAAAAAGATCCAAGGTTAGGTCTGAAACCTTGAATATACCCGTGGTGAAGCACCCCAATAAAAGAAAAGAGGCTATGTATTTCAGTTTTTACTACATTCTGTGCTACTAGGAAATAAACTTCCTACTTTTTGGTTATGAATAACTATATAAAGACAATATTTCATATTAACAAAAAACTGAACAAAGGGCAATTTGTAGCAATTAGGCTAGGGAAAATGTCTTTCTGGCTTGTTTCTCAGAATTCCATAAGGTTTATGAACCCACACACAAATAGATTCTGAACTCTTCTCTTGACCTTTAGAATTAAATAATATTTAGATTAGGGCCCTTGCATCCACAACTTGTATATTTTTATAAAAAATATAGGACAAGTTTTATTAGTTATCCTAAAGTGAACCCCATAAAATCATAAAGAACCTGATCTAGATGGAAGGAGTAATGTTTTCAACAATGGCTGGAAGAGAGAAGGGAGTGTGGACTTTGGTAGATGGAGAGAGAGAAGATATAGAATAGATAAGGGATTGTTTACTCACCAGAATATACCAACACTTACACAAGAATGCTGATTTGGGGAGTGTTGCCAGATAATGTCAGGTTAGGGTAAAGTTCTAGTGGGCTCCTTAAGCATCCAGCCATTAGGATAGATTTAAAGTGTATACAGTGTCTTGATGAATGTCTCTATCCTGAAAGTCAATGGTTAAAGTACAATAAATGCCCATGTTTATTTGAAAATGCCTTATATTTAGTCAGCTGTTTAGGTTACTATTAGAGGACCAAGGACCAAAGATAAATTGTGCCTTGAGTCCATCTTGCTACCTTTCTCCCAGATATATAAGTAACCTATTCAAAAAGTCATCTGCATAGTCCCTCCTGAGATGGGAGGTAGTGAGTAAAGTTGCCCAACTAAGAATATGTTT
>RJWT010036202.1:0-13323 GCA_004365215.1 Cuniculus paca | reverse complement strand
AATCAAATAATCATGTGAGTACTGCCTCAAAACCACTTTCAGAACTTTCTGAAATTTAACCAGTCAGAATTTCACATGTGTTAATAATGCCATTTCTATATCAGAAAAATGCCTGAGAGGTATGGAACTGCCACAATCACCTCCATGTGATCATAGATTTAGATCATTTTTCTAATAGGTCAAAACTAGTAAAAAATCTTAGAAATGAAAGTCTTACATTAAAGGTAGGTAATTTAAATATTAGTATGTACACTAAAACTTTGATTCATAGGAACAAATCGTAAGTGTCTTAACCCATTTATCACTCAGGTCTTAAGAATTTTTGTACAGATGTTAATTTCAAACCAATTTTGGTACTAGTAGATACTTAAAATCATCAAACAACTACTGTTTCCAAGAGGATATGTAAATTAGTTTTGCTTGCAATTTAGTGATCACTTTGAATATAACCCAATTAAGGAAGTAAACATTAGCATACATAATTTTATTGCATAAGTAGTTTCCAGTTTACTTAGATGTTTGGTGGTATGCTAAGTGTGAACATTCTAGGGTATTTAAATCTTTACACGGGAAAGCTACATGATAAAAATCAGTGCGTGTATAGGCATGTATATTACATATTACTCAGTTTAATCCTTCTCTCGGCCTGACAATTGGAGATATTAGCTAGACACTCATTGCAGTTGGACACCATAGCTTCATCAGAAACAGCTGAGCTGCCTGAACACTTTTAATATTACTTGAAACCATTAATGACAAAGAATCATTTGGTTATCCATGGTCCAGTCCTTCTCCAGTGAAAATTACTGGTCATGAATCTGGTAAACATTTACAGGAATCTGCAAATGAAACAGCTAAATCCTTGATGACAAGGAACCTCATAAAAGCAGCTCATTTATTCTCTAGGGCACTCTGCGCCACTGGGATCAATAGAAAATCTCGTCTGATATGTTCTTAAATGCCATGGTGCAAATGCTCTCTTTGCAATTTTGCTGCACAAAAGCCCCACTTCCACTTTAAAAAACTGACATCAAGTTCACTAAATAAACCCAAAGAATGCCACCCTGAGTTTTCTTTGTATAAAAGACTGTAGAATACAAATAAACATTTTTCTCTCGTTGAAAACAGTACAATTCAGATATTCGAAGGTTTTGAAGTTGACTATTAAATAAATAGTTTCTAATTTGGCCACACATCAACCAGTGCAAATATTGTTTTAGATTCCTAAACAGCACATTATGAATTAAAAAACTTGTTACAGTATTATTGTTCTGTTGTGTTTACTGGTTTACTCAACAAAAGTGATTTTTTTATCTCAATAAAAGATGCTATACAATGTATATCTATATGATTATTAGAGACACTAGCAAAAGCAATTTTTCTGAAAATATGCCTAAAAATATAGTGAGGAAGTAATTAGTGTAGGCTAGATAAAAGTAAAAATTCTTAGCAATTAGAGAAACAAACAAAAAAATCAAACTTAAAATGACAGAATTTTTGGCTTGGGACTGGATGTGATATTAGAAGACATGACACAAGAGATTTTATTCTTTCTAAAGTTTCTTCCTGTTTGAATGTCATGAATCCTCCCTGCTAATTTTCTGTTTAATTCATATGGGAGGAGATGGTCAATTCTAAAATCTTAATATCCTAATAAAGCACCTTTAGACAAGAGGACAGTTTCTATTATGGCTAGTAAATTAGAAGGCAAGGATATCTATACAAGATCATGTAATTTTCTTTCAACTTAGAAAGCTTTCCAAGGATAGTAAACCTTTTTATTCATTTTTTTCATTGGAGAAGCAAAAATACACACACACATACACTCACACATGCACATGCACACACACATACACACACACACCTGTATGTATAAAATACCAAGGATCAACCATACTTTTTATACTCAGAGGTATATTTAACTAAGAATAATAAGATACTACATAGAAGCTCATTAATTTCATTGTTGCATTGTGAAGTATAGACTGTTCCTCAAGAATAAAACAGTCCAGGAAGATTTATTTTTCCACATCCCTCATTACTTTACAAATTTTATAATCTGTTCTCAAACTTGTGTAAGGAATAAACATTTCTTGAGAAGGGTATAGCTTTCCAGAAAAATGAGAGCTTAAGATTTATAACACAAAAAATGTTTCTCATATGTTATAATCATGCAAACTGAACAAATAAATACTGCAATCTTGTTGGTCAAAATAAAAAGTATGCGTTGAAATAAAGTTTTGTATTTATTTTTAAATCAAAACTACAGAAGAAGCCAATCATTGATAATCGTTTGTCCTATTGCAAAGGTCCTATTTAAAAAATATAACAGCCTTAAAAATTTAGGAATTTTAGATAAAATAAGCATGAACATTACTTTTTAAAAAATCTGCTTTTCTCTCTTACACTGTGAATATATTTCAGTTTAGCCAATAGCCTAGGAGGCAACAGGCCAGCAGGAGCCCACAAGGATTAGCCCTAATTACCTCATGTTTCACCTTAATTAACTCCTGATACAAAAAGTAAACGCTGCAGGAATGATGGAGAGACCTTAGGCCAGTAGGCAAGATATCTAAGCTCTCTTTGTTTGCACATGATAATCTTTCTTTTGAATTTCCCTTAATTCATCCCAAAGATCAACTGATGGGCACACAATACATGGTTATTAGCTGGGGTACAGTGATACAATGCTATTGTTCATATTTATTCTTGGCACAGAAATCACATTCTCAACGAGGCGGCATGTCAGGCGATGGTCATACTATTTACATTTGTTTATATGGTAAAATAAATATCTAAAGTAGCTTTTCTAAAAGACCCAGGGTAAAGTAATCTATTTTTATTTATTTCAGAAGTAATTTATTTCAGAAAAATACTTGACCGATCCTCTAATAACTTCTCTTTTAGTCCATGAATCACCTATTTTCCAGATGTCCTTGTGTCCCCTGTACCTTGAACTTATGAGGTAATATGACTACTGCCCATTGCCCATCGCTTAGGACTGATAAATACAGACAAGCACAAAAGAAATCGTAGCTATTACAAGAAGTAAAGTCTTTGCTCATAAAGAAACCTGATTAGTAAATACTCAGCACACAGCAACCTGAAACTGAAATATAAGAAGCTAAGTTTAAAATGTAAACATTAACAAAATCATGTGACGTACATTTTTGGAGGTTTCAAACTTCTGAAAACAAGCACTAAATCATTCCAAGACTTAACACTAGTTCAAAACCATGAATTGCCGATGAGAAACGGGGAAGGGCGAAGTGAGGGTGCAAGGTGCACAAAAGCCTAGAAGTTTGAAAATGTGTGAAAGCTCAAAGAAACACCTGCAACCATATGTTTACTGTTCATTTTGAACCTACTGTATTTTAAAATTCAGGGGAAAATTTTTAAAAGGTTGATGCCTTGTACCCGATTAATAACTATTGGTACTCAATTGTTTTCCAGATGTTTCCATTTATATTAAATATAAAAAATAATACAGAATCATGTTATCTCAAACCTCTTAAACAGGAACTAAGAAAAATAATTGATTTATTAATTTCTGACGCTGTTAATGTTGTCTCTAACCTTCACTTAATAGGTAAGTAGTAATAAAGCTATGCCTGTGTGACATTTTGGTCAATAATGGACCACAAACATGACAGTGGTTCCATAAGATTGCATTGCCTAAGGATAAAGCAGTCATCTTTATCTGCATAAGTACATACTGTGGGGTTTTCACAACGATGAAATCCCTGGCAATGCATTTCTCAGCAGTACCCATAGCGTACGATGCAGGAAGGCACACAGAAGAGCCTCACAAGTGTTGTGGATGAATCTGTACTTATTTCATACCTCTACTCTGTCAAACTCAGATTTATCATTTCTTGGCAAATATGGGTCAGTAACCTATTTATGAATGACAAGACAGTATATATTTTACTGGAGTCTACCTACGAGACCTTGTTGTTGCTTACTTCTGCACTATTAATTTGTATGTATTACATTCCAATGTCGTTATTTCCCACTAAACAACTAACCTACTAAAAACTTTTGGCCTTTTCTTAGATTTGGAAACTTTGCGATTTTTCAGAAGTTTATATTCTATTATATATATATCATATATTCTATTATATATATACTATATATACACATATACAGTATTTATATTTATAACTAACATGTATCCTAAAGTAAATAATTGCAATTTTGACCTCTACACATTCTCAATCATTGCCTAATTTTGCCTGTAAAATTAACTTATGTTTAGGGATGAACACTGCTACATATTCATCTTAAAGGCTTTATTGCAATTTAAGGCTGAATTATGAGTAGAATCCAAAAATATAAGTAGTATTATGATAATTTTAATTTTCTAAAGTATTATTTTATCCCTAGGTAAAGAATAATCTTTCAATTCTCTTGCAAATAAAAATGGAAAAATCTCAAAGTAAGTTAATACTTGAGGCATGTTGTGGTAGATAATTTTGATTATCAATTCATTTGCATCAGGGTAGTTAGCAAAGCATACTTCTAGATGTGTCTGGGAGGCTCTTTCCAGAGATGACTGGCACATGGGTCACTTAACTATGGGAAGAAAGACTGGTGCTCCTCTTTGCTCTTGGCTGCCATAAGGTTTGCATCTCCGTTGTGCCACACTGCATGACAGGACAGTGTTTCGGCAGATGCCTCACCACAGATCTACAAGCAATGGAGTCATCTGACCTTGGGCTACAACCTATAAAACTGTGAGCCAAAACATTCCTTCCCTCTGTTCATTCTCTCAGGTATTTTGTTAAGTGATGGAAGCATACTAATTAATTCATGCACTAATCATTTATATATTTTTTTCTTATTACTATGAATTCTTATTTATCATACTTGGATTTAAGATATCTGTGTAAGACATTGAAGATTTTCTGAAAATAATAGAGGATACAACACTGTGTTACAGGAGGGGCCACAGTTTTCAAGAAACTGGCAGTTTGTTGAGAAAAGTAAGTAAACAGACATGTCTATGATTTTTACTGTTGGAATATTATGGACAGGCACATGGGTTACAAAAAATACAAGAAGTGGAAGAAATAGCATCACTTGTGGAGGCTATGTGTAAATTTCAGGACAGGGAAGACAGGCCAGAAGCACTCTCAATACACGCTTAAATCTGTCCTTCAAAATCAGTTCCAAAACCTGAGGGCATCTTTCTTATCACATTATTATTTGGGTATGATTAATTCCTATTGATTTCAGTTATTCTTATTTTGTCTTTTTGGATTTTTAAAGCATATAACAAATGTAATTGTAACAAAAACAGTAAATGAATATTTAATTTCCATTGTGCCAAATTTCTCATAATTAATTTCAGGTAAGTTCTTCTTCCCCCATTAAATTGTAAGAATATCCATATGGCCCCTGTAAAACATTACATTAATCATTTGAAGAGTTTTTTCTTTCACATCTCACTTGAACACATGCAAAGTATAACATGCTTTGAACCGAAAAATGTATTTTTATATTAAAAATAAGCAATAGGATTGCATGTTTATGTCATGCCATATTTCTAACCTTTATGATCTCTTGTTATTTACATTGATTTTTAGAATGATTACTAAATATAATCATGACATCTGTAGGCTCTTAAAAACTCTAAGCTTGTTGTCCAACAACCACACAAAGAAATACTGTGACACAGACCAAGAAATGCAATCCTAAAATTATGTTTTATATAAACACAATTAAAATAGGTTTTGCCTCCTTTTATATATACAGACACACTCAATGTTTATGTAGAGGGACTATTTACACAAACTTACTCATGAGATATTTTACTAAGTAAGTTTTACCCAATTTAATGAATTTCCCATACTCAAGGCTTATTTTAAAACTCAGGACTCGTTAGTAATGATCTAATATATAGAGACTATCACATAAAAATTTTGCAGTCTCATTGTATTTTAGTCCCCAAACTTTTGCTCATAACTGAGAAGCAACAGCAGTACTTGGTCACCTTTAATTGGATGCATCCAACTTGAAAAGCCAGTTATTTCTTAGTTCCAGTATGAAACTGTGACCTGCTTCGGGTTATCCAGGTCTGAGAACACATTATCAATTGAAAAAAACAAAAGCAAAAAACAAAAACAACAAAACTTGCCTCCTTGGTCTCAATGAACTCCATTATTTTGACTTAAATTAATCACATTAGTGAAATGTTTGGCACATTCGCACGTACCATACCATTCTACAATCGTGCTACTGGGTTATGTACCCAGAGGAAATAAAATGAGTATGTTGAAAAGGTGCCTGCACTCTCAGATTCATTGCAGCCTCTTCTTAATGGCCAAGGTATGTACTCAATCCAAGTATTCGTCAGTGGATAAATGGATTAAAAAAACGTGGTGGATAACCAGAGCAAAGCTGCTCAGTTTATGGTGGCCTGAATGCGAAGCAGAGGAACAGTGTCAGAAAGTAAGAGGCAGGGACAAGATACAGACCTCGAAGTCTCATCTCCATGGCTCACCTAGATAGAGCCAGAGCGCTCTACTAATCTCCTGGGCAGCCCCAAGCCAATCAAGTCAGCAATCCAGTCTACCTATCACATCCTGAGTTAGTCATTCCACACTGCATGTATATTTCAAAACATCATGTTGTGCACAATAAATATGTGCCATTTTTGAGTGTCAATTTTAATTCATTAATTTTCAAAATATTTAGTCTATCATTGCTTAGTAATTCCATCTGTCACGCCCCTTTGAGCTTTTATTCTGATATTTCAAAACTCGCTGAAGGCCATCCAGTCACTAAGTATTCAGGTGCATATCCTTGCTATATGTTCAATAAATGTAATTTTGTTTCACAGTTTTTAAAGACACAGGTTAGTTTTCAAAATGATTTACAATGTAAATCTAATTCAAGAAGCATTTGGTAAAGTTCTGTGTTGTACCCTGTATATAACACAAAGTGGTATAATAATACATTGTGCCCACACTGAAAAAGTTTAAGATCTAGCTGTGAAGAGGAGACTTGGATTCATGAAAAATGTGTTACACTGCATGAATGCTAGGAAGATAAACAAAGTGCTTTTGCCTTTTAAGGTTTGGAATCTCCGTCTTTGAGTTAAAAAACAATTATAAACAATAATGCCGTAGCACATGGCCAACAAAAATGAAATAAAACATAAACTCATAACCTATCCACCCAGAGCTAAAGTTTTAATGAACTGCAGGGGCCAGTGAAGGATCTTTCTAAACAAAGGAATCAAATTTCAGGATCCATTTACTTCCACCTAAAATGCTTTGGCATCCTTTATGTCCATGGCTTCTATGGAAGGAATGACCAAGAATAAAGAGAAGAATGTGAAAACTTCAAAGACCCACATATTTTTATATAGGAGGCTCCTAGAAAATGTAGTTAAAAAAAAAAAACCTAAATCATGTCCATAATTTAAACTTTTTAAAAGACAGAATAAGATATAGGAATTAACAGCAGAAATTTTGTAACTAGAAATAAAAAAGATGAATTACAATGACAAAGTCAGAATGTCTAGAATTTTGAGAACTCACCTGGGTTCTACTTCAGTTCCTATCATTTATGGAATGGAAGTCTTAACACCCACCCCCCAGCATCGTGGTGAAGACCAAATACAGCTGCATTTAACTCGCCTACACACAGGCTAAGCCATCTACTAGCCGGTACAAAATGTGTTCTTCAGCCGTGAGAAGACAATCACAGAAATGCACACAGTTTATCAAAGAAATATTCTCAGAAGGAAAAATTGAACATATTTATCACTTAAAATAGATTAAATATTTTAAAACAATTAGAGTAGTCTCCTTTAGCAATGAGGAATATCTTTGAAGACCCTTAGTGCATGTCTGAAACGGCAGAGAGTAACAAACCTTATGTATACTGTGATAATGTAACAGACTAACACCAAGATGACCCCTGATGGGCATGTAGTGTATATTTTGTGGACATGTTGCACAAGTGGACAATTCCTGTCCCAGCTGATAGAGAGGGATGGTGTGAAACATCATCATGCTACTCAGAATCATACCTAACCTCAAGTTTCTTATGGATCATTAGTTCCTAATACCTTTCAGTATTTTGGGGCTGTATTTGACCACAGACAACTGAAACCATAGGAAGCAAAACTGGAGAGAAGGGGTAAGTGCTATATTACCAAAGTGATACTTTTAGAGAAAGAATGAATTGGATAATCTGTAATGTTAGAAGTTGATATACTTTCTTTTTACAGCTATGTACCCTAGTATCTGATTTACTCAATGTGGCTAGCAAAAAAACTCAAGAAGAATCTGTGACAGATTTTTCACTATTGATTATTGATGAAAGAGCACAGAGCTACAAAGAAAAGAGCAAAATTTAGAAATAGTAACCACCACTAAATATTCAAGATGACCCTACGGTTAGAGACATATCAATAGCTTTGTATAATTAGAATTTACCAAGTCACAAAATCTGTAATATTTATGTAATTCCCCATCAAGCTAAGTTTATACATTTTTAGACTTTAATTTTTGGGTGTATGATGACATCCTGAGCCAAAAGCAATAAAAATTTTTGAACAGTCAACTACATAATTACAGTAATTCCAAAATGGCAATCAAAGTTAAACTTTTGTTTTCAATGCTTCTAATCCCTGTTCCCTATTTTTCTCTGCCTGCTCATCCATGACCTCCTTCATGGCTCCACAATGCCTCTTCATCTATCTTTTCCTTCCAATCCACAGAGAAGAAAATACCTTCCAGATCAACTCAGCCAAAGGTAATACACTGAAACTTTGATCTGCTCTTTTGACAGGATGATGGATTTCAGTTTTAGCAACATAACTGTGATCTGGCCAGGTTATGCAGAGTTTTTGAGGAGTCTCCATTTACTATGACTAACAGAGTTTTCTACTTTAGATAGATGTACCAGTTTTACTCAAAGGAAAAAGAAGACAGATGCACATATGTTCAGATTTCTCTGTGTATTACATTTAAAGGAATGCGTGGGCTGCGCCATGCAGTACTATACAGGTGTTATGGTTCGGATCAAGAATGACCCTCTTCCAAACTCTCATGTGCCCAGAGACAGGGCTTCTGCAAGGTGATTAGATCACGGGGTGCTATAGTTAAATGTGATAGTAGGAGATGCGATCTGATCAGAAAATGCAATTCAGTGGGGATGTGACCTACAAAGGTATGTCTGCCTTTCCAGTTCCTCTTTTCTGTCTCTGCTTCCTGATTGCCATGATGCGAGCAGCTTTCCTCCGCCTGAGGGTGGTGATTCTACCATTAGTACCATTTAGTGCTATATAAATGTCAGTGCTTTTCAAGGCCACGTAAATCAATTTACACATAGATACATGGTCTACTTCTCATTAAGTCTGCTTTCCTCCTTGAGGAACTTAAGGACCTACGGTTTGCTTTAAGTGAGGCTTGGGCAGGCACAATTTGAGATTCTTGCCACAGAACACAGGTTTCAGAGCCTTGATTCAGTAGTTGGAATTGTAGTGAATAGTGATTTTAGAAGAATGCCAAAACAAAATTATTGGTTTATCAAGCCAAATATTGCAGAGAAATAACTAGGAAAATTTTCACAAAATGTATGCTGGCTAAAAGAACAGGATAAAAATATCAGTCACCAAAGAATGTGTTCATTAAGTCATCCTTGTCTGCTAAGCTTTTCTAGGAACTTTTAGATATGAAAGGAATTAATTTACCAAAAATAAATTTTTTCTCTTTGAATCATTCATTCAAAGCATTTAGTCCAATTATTCTAGCAGTGGTTTTTTAAGTGCCTTTCTAGAAACATTCACTGCCATTAATTCAAATATTTTCTTGAAATCTATATGCAATAAAAACTGGAAAAAATAAAATATGGAAAGAAAAGAACTCTGCAGTTTAATTTGTCTCTTTAAAGAACTCTCAAAAGTATATGTAAGTGACCAACTACTAGGAGATAATAACTTTTTTTCTTTGGTAATGTCTGAAACAGGAGCTTAAATTGCATCCCTTTTAGAAAGGCAAAAGTCAATAATAACGTTTGCTTACTCCTTTACAAGACTTGTCCTTAGTGAGGTCATTAAAAATAGGCCTAATAAAAAGATAAGTTGTCTACAAATTTGACCCAGAAAAAGTGCTTTAAGGAAGTGCTGGGAAGGTGAATGAATTTTTAAATAGATAACTTTATGTTGCATGAAATACAGAATAAGTATGCTCCTATGTTTAACTCCACTCCTGATTCCTTTTAAATTTCCAAAGGGGAATAACATCATTTGAAAATATAAGAAATAATAAAGAATGAAGCACTTCAACTTGACAGCATTCTTACTACCTACACTTTTGTGCTTACACTTAATTCTTCTCACCCAAAATCCAAGCTTCTAACTCCTGCATCTCCCCTAAAAATCCTCCATTTTGGTCTGACTGACTCAAAAGAGATTGCAATGGGCTTGGATGCCTAAAATCTAGTTATGCACTGGCAGTCAGGTAATTCACTTAAGAATGGTGTCTATTATCCCATAACTGACAAAAATACTGCTGCATTCAATCTGTATATAAATACACTATCAATGAATATGTACTACATATTCTCCTGTGTAAAAAATATATTAACAATATAGTGTTCTCCTAAGTGTTAAAGGAATTCTACTTAAATAATAAGATTAAATGGTTTTAAAATTTCTTTTATTTTCTCTATCATTTTGCTCCCATTGGTTTGTTCTTTCTGATTTTTCTGAAAGTTTCATACTTAAAAAAAGTAAATATGAAAGTAAATATAAGACTTATAGATGAGTTCAGAAGCCAGTACAAACCCAGACAAAGAGCAGTTCATATTTTTTTTATTCTCTTGCACTTTTATATTTAGAGCCCCAAAATGTTATAGTTTATATTAAAGAAAAATATTAAAAATGAAGCTTCAAACTCCAATATATTATGAAAAACGTTTCATGAATGATATCAGCCAAAACCAATAAGTATCATGTACTGCCAAAAGAAATATTACACATAGACAACTTTACCAAATGATGTGGCCCCCATGCATAAAGGGTTGTATCAAGAGATGTTTTCATTTAATATAGACGAAAGTAATACATTTTATTCAGACCTATATCTCTACCTCTAATTTGGAATGCTAAACAAAAGATTGCTATCTTCTGCCTAAGTATAGCTTGTATGATGGAACTCCCCAAGATGGGATTGTTCTAGAGGATGCATCTCTACTCCTCAAACACTTTAGATTATTATTCCAGTGTATGGCTGGCTTAAATGCATTGCCATAAAGACCATATCCTTTATAAGTAGATTGGATTAGGCTGGGGATCTAGCTCAGCGGTCTAAGCGCCTGCCTGGCAAGCGAAAGGTCGTGAGTTCAATCCCCAGTGCTGCAAAAAAAAAAAAAATAAGTAGATTAGATTCACAGAATCTCTTCATTGGCAGGAAACATGAGCTGAACAGACCATGGTTAATCTCATTGACTAAGTCTTTTGACCACAGTTCTCTAATATGCATAGAATGACTTCCTTTTGAGTATGGCAACAATGCTTGCTCTAGGAACTTTATTTATTTCTATAGTAACATTTTGGACATCCACTTTGAAAAACCAGGTGTTATAATGATATATATACTATTTGCACAGAACTTTAATCTTAAATTCAGATATATGACACCTTTAAATATTTTGTAAGTATTTGTAACCTCAGAAATTTTACATATATTTGTATTTAATCTAAATATGTCCACAACGAAAAACTACATCCATTGTGGGAAAGGAAAACAAAAACTTAACAGATACCAACAAATAGAAAAAGACACAAACATTTAAGTACAATAAACTAAAAATCAATGATGGTATAATTGCTCTCAATTAGTCTCTAGAGGCAATAATAGCAATAACATAAGTCCCTCCTAATTTTGAATGTCAAAGTGTTTCATGTATTCACACACTGGCCACTCCATTGTAATTAGAGGTTGATTAATGGGCTCTTAGTGATTTGATTATTTCAAAGATGAACAACTCAAATATAGTTAATAAAGTTTTTCAAGGGCCAGGGATCTAGCTCAGCGGCCTAAGCGCCTGCCTGGCAAGCGTAAGGTCATGAGTTCAATCCCTGGTGCCACAAAAAAAAAAAAAAAAAAAAAAAAAAGTTTTTCAAAGTATATTACAGACTCTCTTGTTTTGGAATTATGATTTCTCTTGTATAATTCTCCTAAAAATTATGACTTCCTTGCTATTGTTGCTGTCTGAGTGGCATCTGAAAAACTCTATATAATGTCATAATTTAGGATGCAGAAATGTAAAAAATAAGACAGAGAGTAAAGGCAGCAAATGAGAAAAAAAATCTTTATAGAGTTTTAACTTGGGGATAGATGAAAGTGAGAATAACAAGAATGTTTCTTAAGGGAAAAAATTTTCCCACATGCAATTTAAACATCACTGCTGGATTTGAAAACAACAACAGAAATATTGATCATTTGGATGTTAAAAGGATTAAGTTATTGTGGAATGATTTTCTAGTGGTTAAAATTTCAGGAAATTTCTAAAATGAATTGGAAAGAGAAGAATAAGTTCTGAATATGATACTTTTAAAGTTATAACTTGTTTGTGTCTTAGAAACACAGAAGTATATTTCATACTATTAAAGGAGTATAATGTGATTTATGGAAACATAATCGAAAATTGTATAGTAAAATAAACAGTAGACCCTTGTGTCACACATCATATATTAAACTCCTTTAGCAATTTAATAGTGAAACGTTATTATCAGTTAAACTTGTAAAGAAACTACATTGAATCATACCCTATCAATATTTAGATCTTCCACAGAACTTGTTCAAGTGCTTTGAATACACAGCCTAGAAAAACTTGTTTGAATGGAATAATTGTGCAACAATTACCTAGTGGCAGGTTGGATTATAGGCATTTTACTATTTAGGACACATCTAAAATATCTTTCCATTTAATGCAAAGCTAGAATTTAGAAACTGAACTGGACCAACTCATATTCTTACTTCTAATTTAACTGATTTTCTACAACACAAATCTCCCTTCAAAATGTTCAATTTTTAATAAAGCAACATCTGGTTTGAGGATGAGGCAGTGCTACCTGCTGTTGCCCCACCCCTCCGGGAAAATGTAAAAGTAAGCAGTTATTCAACAATATTTCTGTTATCCTAGCAACAGCTGTGGTTAAAGGAATAAAACGAGAGAATTTTTTTAAAAATGAGAGTATTTGAACATTGTGTGTGGAATCTACTGTTATATGTATTAAACTGAACTCATCCTAATGGAAAATTATACTGTGGCAATCATGCATGAGAACACAACAAGGGT
>RJWT010036201.1:0-13303 GCA_004365215.1 Cuniculus paca | reverse complement strand
TGGATGGGGAAGAAGCCCAGGTTCTGGATCTGCAGCCGAAGAGGGGGTGAGTGCCTTCAGTGGGGGGAACAGGCGCACGGTGGCCACTCAGACCCGGGGTCCTCACAGCACAGGCTGTAGAGCCCACGAAATCCTGGTCACAGCCAGGGAGCACCGAGTGGGAGGCTGGGCCCCTGTGCCTCAGCGCCCCTTGGCCTGGGGGAGTTGTTGAGGCCGAATAGGTAGGGGCCACTGGGGCGATGCATCTCG
Source organism: Cuniculus paca (assembly GCA_004365215.1). Taxonomy (NCBI): domain Eukaryota; kingdom Metazoa; phylum Chordata; class Mammalia; order Rodentia; family Cuniculidae; genus Cuniculus; species Cuniculus paca. The sequence goes on along the minus strand of RJWT010036201.1, from coordinate 13,054 downwards.
GGGCACTGAACTGCTACCCTTTGGAGCGCGCGCGGGATACGGTACACCTGGCGATTGGCCTGCGCTAAGCCATCCTGGCTTTCCTGGGACGAGGCCTCCTTGGTCACCACGTGTGATCTCTAACGACGGGCTGCGTGCTGTCTGCCTTATCTTTGAGGATTTTTGCATCTATGTCCGTGAAAGACATAGTAGTTCAATTTAGTTGGGTCCTTGTGATCCAAATCCATCATGAGAAGAAGAACCAAGCCCCGGCCGGTGGGATTACGAGACTTCAGTCCCCCTCACCTACCGCTCCCTTCCTTCCTTGGGCAATCGCTGCCGGCCTTTGGCCCAAGCCCCGAGTTGGCGGTGCCTCTCTCACCCTTTCCCTGTCGCCCACCACAGTTCCGGCTGTGGGGGAGCCCGTGTGCTTGCAATATGTGGCCCAGTCTTGTCTCTCCCACCTTTGGGTCAAAAGAGCCCATTTTTTAGTATCAAGGCCGGGCATGGAGACAGTGACCGCCACTAAGGTCATGAGAGACAGCCCCTCGTTGATGAAGGGTGTGGACAGCCAGTGTTGGCACCTCCTGCTCTGGCGGGGACACATTTGGCGGCACAGCAGCAGCAATCTTTGGACAGGACTCTGGCTGCTGCCCTGGGGAGCTGTGTGCCTCAGGCAGGTAACCAAGCCTCAGACAGAGCACACAGGGCTCAGGCGGCTGCAGCAGAGACTGCTAAGTTGCTCACCAATCTCACTTTCCCTTCTGCCTGAGGGACAGAACCAAGACAGAAAGGGCCCGCCCACTCCCCAGCCTCCCTTACAGCAAACACACAAGGCTTCAGACAAGGCGAGGTACCGGAAATTGTGAAGGATTGCCAGGGAAGTTCCTTAGTAGGGAGAGGGCTGCTGTCTGGAATCAGAACGTGATGGCTGGAGCCACAGCCATTTGGACTGTGAGGTGAATTTGAGGCCAAGGACGGTGGAACTAAAGACCCCCTCCTGAACAACTTTTCGGAACTGCCAACTCTGGACTTCTTTTATGGGTGAGTGTAAAGACTGGTGTTTAAAGCATTGTTTTCTTACTACTTAAAAATTTTTAGGGAGGCACCCCTAATCTTCTCTGATATACTCCCCTAAAACAGTTAGTTGTTTTTGATGACTAAGAACCAGGGAGGGGAAGAAACTTGTCAGAAGTCACTGAACACATGGCAAGGTGGAGGCTGGACTCCAACCACCGGGCCGATCTCCGAGTGCTCCCCTCCCTGTCGGGCCTCTTGGCCTGGCCGCCGAGCTGTACCTTAAAGACGCAGCTGAAGGGAGGCCCAATGCCGGCGTATCTCTCCAGGGAGCTGTTGGCCTTGACCTCATAGTGGCTCAGGCTGCTGCTCCTGTGGACAGGAAGAGGGGTGGCATGAGCACCGGCACTGTCGGTTAGAAGGAGGGGGCGCAGGACCTGCCTCCCCCAGACAAGGCCCAGGGCTGCCCCTGTGCCTGGGGGCAGGGGTGTGGATCCTGAGGTCTGGTGAGGAGGACATTGCCATCAGCTGTCTGTCTGCCCTGTAGGCTGATGGGAGTCGCAGAGCCACGTACCAACCTCTTCACCCACCCATGGTCCCCTCCTAGGCTCTGGAGTGTCCTGGGCGGCCCCATCAGCTGGTGGCTTGTGGGTGGGACAAGTGATTGTTTGGCCAAAATATGGTGCATTATTTCCATGTGATGCTGTCAGAACTGCTGGTGTGAAGTGGTGACACAGCGCACGAATACTTTGCAGGGGTTTTTTTTTGTTTTTGTTTCGCTTTTACTATGTTGTCCAGGCTGGCTTTGAACTTGCAGTGACCTTCCTGCCTCAGCCTCCTGAGCACTGGGATTACAGGTGTGCACCACACTCCCGGTTTGTAGCTCTTTTTTAAAATTCTCTACAGTGAACCCTCTTACTGCCCATGCTGGGCTAGGACACCTCCCACTGCCCCCTGCCCACGCCAGCAGCTTGGGCCTGGGTCTCCTTCCCCAGCAGATGAGGGCTTCACTATTTAACCCGTCAGGGACACACCCAGCACCACATGGGGGACGCAGCAAGGGAGCCACCCGAGCCTTCCCCTCGCGGCACCGACCTGGTGAAGAGGATGTCTGCCTCGTACTTGAGGTGGAAGCGCAGGAGGACCGTGTTGTCCTCCTTGGTGCTGTCCTGCTCGTTGCCGCTGTCACTGCGGGCACAGTTGGGTCAGAAAGGAGCCCTTCTCCCCGCCCCCGCTTGCAGCACAGGCGGGACCTGAGGCAGCTGCAAGGGTGCCAAGCCAGGGTCTACTAGGAGGGTAAGGGACAGGTGACAGCCACCTGGGCCAGCAAGAGCCCAGGGCTCCCTGCTGTGTCGCAGAATGGAGGGGCGTCCTTGGTGCCACCCTGCCCTGGAGGCGGCGGCAGCAGGGCACGCATCTGTCCCTGACTGGCCAGTGTGACTCCGGCTGCCCTGTCCAGGGCACCGGGAGAAGTGGACATGACGGTGGCCAGGGGGACCTCGGAGACGTGCAGTCGGCCTGTGGTCCTAGTCACTGTGACTTCCCCGGGCAGGAGCTTGCGGGTGAGAAAACCCCCGGCCTCTCTTTCTCCTGGACGCAGCTTTTCGGGCTTTGACACTGTGACCCCCGAGAGATGTTTGGGGAGAAAGGGGTCCCTGGAACATGCACACCTGTGTGCCCCCCTCTGGCTCGCCTGAACTCTGACACTCCAGACCTGACTGTGTGGGCGAGTGGATGTGCTCTCGGGGGACCGGGGGCCCCAGGGGAGTGCGCCCCAGCACCTGTGTATGCAGGGGAGTGTGGCGCTTGGTTTGCCTGCAGTGTGTGTGTCTGCTAAGGATCTCAGCTGTTCATGAGGCTCCAGAGTAGACAGGAGCCCGCGCCCCGCAGAGGGGACCGAGCGTGAAGGGAAGCGTGTTTCCGGCTGCACAGACGTCGTGGTGTGGACATAGAGCAGCTACCGCCAGGAGGCCTGGGCCGGACAGACCCACATGGAGCGGGCGAAAGGGAGAATGGGTGAGGAAGATAACTAATGCTCAGCTCACTGTAGTACCGTTTACATGCTGTGTGTCACTGGGAAACTCACTCACTCACTCTGAGCCTTTCTTTCCTTCCCTGACCCTTGGAGGGTGGTGTGGGAACAGCCCTTGCTTTGACCATTTTTGGATTTTGTCTATTTTTTTGTGACAGGGTCTCATTATGCAGTCCAGGCTGGCTTTAAACTGACTCTAGTTCAGTCTGGCCTCAAACTCATGGCAGTCCTCCTGTCTCAGCCTCCCAAGGGCTAAGATTATAGGTGTGCACCACCAAACCTGGCTTTGCCGATCTTTAGAGCCTGCCGTGAGGATGGATGGACACACGCACAGGGCCCCAGCCTGCAGGGCTCTAACAGCTCCCTAACATGCAGACAGGTAAGGGGTGTGCCTCACTGCTAATGTCCTGCTCAGGCTGAGGCAGGGGACAGAGCTTGGTGGCAGGTGGGAGAGGCAAGAGGATGGGGTGAGCCTGACCTGCCGGAGCTGAGCTGGATCTCCAGGTGGTGCAGGAATACAGACTTGCTGAACTCGAAGTCCAGCCGGAAAGCCACCTGCAGGAAGGGCAGAGAGGGGGGCTAGAACTGCCCATTGCCCAGCCCGGCCTGTCTGTCCGTGCTCCCCCCCCACCATCTATATATATATTTTCATTTGGTTTTTGAGACAGGGTCTTCCTAGGTAGTTCAAGCTGGTCTTGAACTCACAGCAATTCTCCTGCCTCAGCCTCCAAAGAGCTGGGATTAAGGTGTGTACCCCACGCCTGGCTCAGGTAGAAGGCTGCCAGCACTTTCACTGAGTAGGGGGCGCTGATAGCGCAAGGGGAGGGGCCCCTCACTGCCCACCACAGGATGGGGGTTGGAGGCGGGGCGGAGGGACACACAGCCACGACAGGGCCCTGGCCCCTCATCCTGCTGCTCAAGGCCACACTGCTGGCCTGGTTCTGGGGAGAGGGGCCCTGACCGTCCCGGCCACATCCGACCTCCATGTCTCCTCCTTGGGCGTCATTATGGGGCGCTGTGCCAGCCCCTCTGCTCCTCGGGGAGGTCGGGAGTCCTCCTCCCAGGGTGTCTGGGGGGTGTGGATCTCGCCCTGGAGTCTGGGCCGCCCTGGACAAGGAGCCCTGAGGCCGCGCACACCTCTGCGTTTCCCCCGCTGTGCAGCCCTGCTCCAGGGGCCGCTGCCGCCTCTGCCCTGCGCCCGCTGAGCTCCCCTCCCTGATTCCCGTCTGCGAGCAGCTTGGCCTCAGGTCTTCTGCTCCAGGACCTTCTGTGGCTGCCCAGTGCCCAGGGCTGATGACCGTACGCCACCCCCCCGTCTGTGCTCTGCGTCCCTGTGGGCTCCTACGCCTATGGACAGCAGGAGGGGAGAGGGCCACGCCTGGCACGGCGGCCAGGGTGGAGACTTGGAGGATAAGGGGCACGCGTGGCAGGGAGCTCTGGGGCCTGCCCGGTGCTGGCGGGTGACGAGTCTCGCTTCAGTGTTGTTTCTTGGGAGCAGGACGAAGCATCCCCACAGCCCCCCTCGGCCTCTCCCTTCCCTGCTCCCCGCGCCCCCCTCCCGATCCACCGTCCAACCTTGGCCTTGGCCCTGAAGAAGGGGTAGCTGACGTTGCACACTTTCTTGTGCAGCCTCCGCTCCTCGTTCACGCACTCGATGCTGCTGTCTGAGTCGTCCTGGGGGCGGGCAAGGACACCAGGCCACCCTCAGTGGCACCTCACCGCCCGCCGATCCCCTGCTGCTCACGTGAAGCCTGGTATGTGGCCTGCTGGGACCGCAGAGGCCTTGGAGGCTGGGCGGCTGAGGCCAGGGCGGGGTCACCTGGGCAGTGAGGGCAAGGAGCAGCAGGTGCCCAGTGCCAGCTCTGCAGCCACCCCACCCTCTTACGGGTGGGACGCTGTGGCCCAGACGGGACGCCTTGGCGCAGACTGCAGGACTGGCACAGGGCGGGGACCCAAGGCTGATTTAGGGCCTGTGCTCTGTCCCCCCGGGGGCGGTGGAGGCCGCTGGGCCGCCCCAGGCTTCCTGCAGCTGTCAGGCTGGGGAGGGGTCTCTGGGCACCTTGACATGCAGTTCGTGGGCTGAAGTGACTTCGTAACTCAGAAAAACAACGAGCGGCTGAGGCCTGCCGCCCTGGTGGGGCCTGAGGGTTCCCACAGCTACCACAGGGTCCGGCATCGGGCTAAGGGCTCTGCTGGCTGGCGTGGGTGCCCCGGCTGAGGGGAGACGTGTGCCCCCATGCAGGGCTGCGCCGAGGGTGCGGGGATGCAATGCGTGCTGAAGCGGAGTGGAGCTCGAGGCCCGCTCTGTCATCAGCGGCCGCTGCTCTGCACCGCGGCCCTGCCCAGCACCCGCCCCTCTTCTCCACCCCCTCACACCCTAAAACCTGCTGTGCCCAGAAGCAAAACTCCACGTCCCCTCCCCAGGTGACCACCAGGCTGACACAAGGACTCGATGGCCCCTGGGCAGGAGTGGCTCTGGGAGATGGCGACAGCCCAGCTGCAGGCAGGTTCTTGCTCAGAGGGCACTGAGAGCCCAGCTGAGGACATGGAGGGGACAGGGCTCTCAGGTGGATGGCCCACCCTCTTGGCTTCTCTCAGCCAGCAGGCCTGATGCCCTTCGCCCCCTACACTTGGCTCTGCATGACACTTAGACCGGTGAGAACAGAGACTGTGCCTGAGGGCCTGGGCCCCAGCTCGCACGCCTGACACACGCCTGACACCGACGCTCCAGGTCCACTGAGCAGACAGGTCTAAGGCTCCTAAGACGTGCATGCCCTCGGGGGATGACTCGGGTCCCGGCAGGGCCACACTCGGCCATGCAGAGGGGACCAGAGGTCCTCTGTGGCCCTGTGGGCTCCGGGAAAGACACAGGGAGAGGTGACATGGGGATGACAGTGTCACAAAGTGCAGCTCTGGGACCAGCTGCTGGGCGGGAACCCCATGCTGCCACTTACTAGCTGTGTGTTCCTTTGCAGGCCACAGAGGCGTCCCTATGCCTCAGTTTCCCCCTCTTAAAATGGAGCCACCCCGCCACCAAGTACCTCCTGCACTGTTAGCATAGACCTGGTCATTACAGGGGAACAGTACCCGAGCGGAGGCCGGGGGAGGGTGGCGCGCGGGTGTGACCAGCAGGCTGAGCTGGTGGGATTTGGCGGGGGGAGGGAGGTGGTAGCCTTGAAGCAGGAGCTGGGGTGACTTGAAGATCAAAGTCAGGACAGGAGGAAGGGGAGGGCGGATCGCGGTGGGGACCTCACCTTCTGGACCAGACTGGCGAACTGCAGATTGGGGGACTGCGAGATGTTGAGCACGGCACTGTAGGCGTTCTCACCCCTGTTCCCCAGCGTGGCCTCCACTGCCACCCGCCGTCGCGTGCTCTCTACGATGAAAACCGTGGTGTCAAAGGACAGCGTGTAGGCCGAGCAGTCCTGCGCGGGCTTCCTCAGTACCCTCTGGCAGTACTCCCTGTGGGCGAGACCAGTGGGCATCAGGCGGGTGGGTGGGATGGGGAGCTGCGCCTCAGCTTGGCACAGGAACGGGCAGGGCTGCCTGGCTGCCTCTGCCCCTGGGCACAGTCGCTGGGAGAAGAGACTGGCTGGCAGGGCTGCCAGGTGCTCACTGTGCAAGGCCACCTCCTGGACTCCCCTGTCACAGACCATCTCCTCTGAGCTCAGAGCTCTCATAGACCTCACTAGTCACGTACCATGGTTCCACTAATTGTGTTTTCCTTTTGGCCTTGGCTGCTGGGAAGCTCAGAACTAAATGTAGAGACAATCTTGATTATTAGCCTACCTGATTAGAATATGTATAATTTTTTTTTGTCTTTCCATAAGGTTTGGATGTGCTATTTCTGTTTTCTTTTTGAAACAGGGTCTTGCTATGTAGTCCAGGTTGGCCTTAAACTTGAAGCAGTTCTCCTGCCCCAGGCTCCCAAATGCTGGGATTACAGGTGCGCACCATCACACCTGGCTCCTCAGGATCTTTTTGACAGGATTGGCAAGTGTAGGTGTCCAGCTGGGGCCCTGGCAGCCACCTCGTCTGGCAGTTGGAGGACAAGCATCCAGAACACCAGGTCCCCTGCCTCCCCTCTCTACCTGCTGTCATTTGGATTCCCTTGGGGAACACAGCTGCAGGAGCCGGGAGCAGCCTTGTGCTCATTTTAACCCAGCAGGGAGCCAAGGCCACACAGGCGCTGCAAGCTGCTCAGCGTCTGATCCATGCTGCTTACTCATGAGGAAGACATATGTGGAACGACCCAGGCCCTGAGAGCCCCAAGTCACCAGCAGGGCAGGGGACACTCACATGGCAGTGGGCAGGTCACTCCGGGCATCCAGCACCAGGTCAGGGACGCAGTGCTCGTCCTCATTGCAGCCGTTCCAGAAGGGCACCTGGGCCAGGAAGAGCCAGGTGAGGGTGGCGGGAGGGGAGCCACAGCCACGAGCAGGCCACACCGCCGTTTCTCCTGCATTTGCTTCTCAAAGCTCAGCTCATCCCTGTCTCTCTGGCAGTGCAGGGCCCCCACTCCTCCCACAGCACAGTTCTGGTGCTGCTGGGGCAAGATGTCTGAGACTGGGACAGAGGGCGCGGAGGGCACAGCTGCTGCCCTGCATGCACGGGCAAGGCTGCTGCGTGAGCAAAGAGCCATGTTGTGAAATGTGCACAAAACGGAAAGCTGTAGAAACACAAGGAATAGAAGAGACAGAGAGGAGGAAGATATGTGGACCTGTAGGTGGCCTGAGAAAGCTCTGAAGAAGTGACAGTGGGCCAGGTTCTCAAGGGAGCCCAGGTGGACCAGGGGGGTGGGAGGTCCAGCAGGAAGGACAAGCCCTAGATCTGAAGTGTCCGGAGGTGGGCTTTTGGAGAGCGATTGGTGCTGTTTCTGCCTTGGAGCCAGCAGATCATGGACTGAGCCCACAGGAACTGTGAGCCAAACAATCCCCTCTTTCCCTAAATTGTAGTGTCAGGTACTTTGTCCCAGTGATGGGGAAAGTAAGGACCCTGGGACAACAGGTGGAAAGGCCTTTGGCACTCTGGGTCTGGGTCTTGGAGAGGAGGTTGGGTGAGCTGACATGTGGCAGGGGTATAGGCCCTGCCTGCCAGGCCATACCGAAACTCTGAGAGTGGTGGGCCAGCCATCGTCCAGCATGGGGCCATGCTCGGGATCCTCCAGGGAATACTCAACCGAGAAGGCTACTGGCTTCACGTAGTCAGCAGTGTCCTGCGGTGTGGATGAGGGCAGCGGAAGAGAGGAGAGGGCATCGTTATCAAGGTCAGGACCACTGCCACAGAACTTTTGCCTCCTACACTGGGAGGGAGAGCACATAGGGGACAGAGGTCCCCAACTTGCAGGTGACAAAGAGTGCATGCTGTTGCCTGGCTGTTTTCACTAAGCTCCTGCTCACCGTGAAAGGCTGGCACCCATCTCCCCCAGTGCCTTGGCCTCCAGGAAGCCCAGCAGGATGCACCCAACCCCCCAGCCCCATGACTGCTACTTCTTCCTTGGCATTCAAAACACCTATCTCTGTGTCACTCAACCCTTCCGGCTCTGCATCCCTTGCCTGTGGGGCTTTGCCCACCAAGGAATGGCCAGGCTCACCAGGACGTGGAAGCTGATCCGCTGGCAGTGCTCCTGGCCGGCGGAGAGCAGCGCCGCCCTGTTGGTGAACTGGTCGCTGCCCTCGTCCAGGTGCGCCCGCGGCATGTAGCGCCTCTCGTCCATGGTGGCATTGTACCTGATGCCTGTGGCGGGGGGGGTGTCAGGGTCAGGGCTGCCCAGCCTCGCCTGTGTCCCTCCCAGGCCCTGCCACTCTGCAGTGGCAGCCTCGGGAGGTCCACCTCCTCCAGGAAGCCCCTGGGCTGGCCAAGAGAGAGCTGTGTCCCTTCCCCAAGGAGGCTCAGGAGGGCAGATGCCATGCTGGAAGCCCGTGTCCTGGGAAAAGTTCTGGGGATGGCTAGGGTGGCTCGGTTCTGGGGGTTCAGGCTGCAGTCTCCTCCCCTTCTGGGAAAGGCTCGGTCCCTTGTCCCGTCTCCCAGCCAGGGGTCAGGGTGCCCCAGCCCTGTGCCTTTCTCCTTTCCCAGATGGAACTTAGTAGGACAGGGCAGGGCCACCCGGGATGCCTTTGCTCTCCTCGTCCCGACACCCTTTCTTCCACATCTGTGCCTGCTCCTTGGTGGAGACGCCACCTGCAAACCCGCGTCCCCTGCAGGGCAGCTGGGTGTGGACCCGAAGCCGTCTCTTCCGGATGGCCTGGCGAGCTGGTGCCAACTCCAGCCTCGGGTAGGGACAGACACAGAGACACTGCCCTTCATGCAGCTGCTGCACCCCAGGCTGCTCCTTGCCTTGAGCCCCCTGTTCTACCTGCACCCAGACTACTTCCTTCTCCAACCTCGCTGCTCACTTTGTCCCCTGGATGAGAGCACACACGGGCTTCTTGCATGCAGCAGAGGGGCTCCAGGTGACAGCTGGTGCTGGGAGCCCATCCCGGGGACTCCCAGGCTGTGAGCAGCATGGTGCAGAGCCAGGAGATGGGAGCCAGACTCGGGGCCCTGGCTTACCCACAGTTGCCGTCTGGAAATAGGGCGCCAGGAAGATGGGCGTGAAGCAGAGCAAGGCGGCCAGGCAGGTGGCGTCCCTGCCACTGCGCTTGCAGTCTTTGTGGAAGATGTTGATCCTGGGCGGCTCAAAGCGCAGGCTGGCATTGATCTGGACCACAGGCCGGGCCCTGGGGGGGCGCAGGTGGGGCAGTGGCTCGGCGGGGGAATGGAGCAAGGGGGTGGGGAGGGCCCGGCCCCAGAGCAGCGCCTGTCTGTCCCTCGGCAGCTGCTGTTGACCACACTGGTGTCCTCTGCTTGCTCTCTCCCCAGCCCTGGACGTCCATCAGACTCATTGGGGAGCTTGAAAATCCCACTGCCGAGCTGTCCTCAGCCCAGGTTTGATCAGCAGAGGCACAGGCCCTGGCCCTCCGCTGTGTCCCTGGGTGGGTGACACGGTGCTCCAGACCTCAGTAGCTGGAGTGTGACCGAGACCTTCCTGTGACACAGAGGCCCGCATGGGCCTCATTTCCTGGGAAGGGTTATGTGCCATGTCTGTCCCCCACCCCGGCTGTGGGTACCCACCACGTGCTTCAGGCTGTTTCCTGGGGGACCCACAGTCACATTTCCTGACTGCATCATAATATATTTGAGGACAGCAGCACATCCACCACCGCCCCTTTAAAAAATTTAAATTAATTTTGCAGTATTAGGGATTGAACCCGGGGCCTTCACACTGAGTTACACCTGCAGCCCTTTTTTACTTTGTATTTTGAGACAGGGTCTCACTAAGTTGCCCAAGCTGTGCTTGAACCTCTCATCCTCCTGCCTCAGCCTCCCAGAGCACTGGGCTTACAGGTATGCACCACCATGCCAGGCTTATCCACCCCTTCTTGATTTACCCTGTGAAGTGATATGATATCGCTGTTAAAAATTGTATGGAAATTATGATTACACATATAGAAAATTAAATGCAAGCAGAAAAGTTGGGAGGAAAATGTCAAAATACCAGTGATGAAGATGATGATGGAGTGACTTATTCCTTATCTTAAAATTTTCTCTAAGGTACTATATTTACGATGAAATATATCTCATTGACATTTGGAAAGGGCTGAAATTAACTTTTTCTTTTCCCCCTCAAAAAGTAGCTGATGAATGCACGGTAAAATACATGGCCTTGTAGCAAGGCCATGTAGGAGGTTTGGAGGACAGAGCTCCCCGAGTCATACAGTGTCCCACACTGGGGGACAGGGAAAGCCCCTCCCAATTGAGAAAAAGATGTCCAGTGTCACCCTTGAGGTACTTGAAAAGCCATGTGGAAGAAATGCCTGAGATGAGAGTGGTGGTGCACACCTATAATCCTAGCCCTGGGGAGGCTGAGGCAGGAGGATCACTGTGTGTTCAAGGCCAGCCTGAACTCCCCAGCAAGACCCTATCTCAGAGAGCACACACACAACAAAGAAATGCCCCAAAGCCAGAGCTTTTAGACAAAGTCCAAGGGCTTCTGCACACTAAGCGGGTCTAAAGTCCTTGGAGTTGGGGGAGGGGATTTAGCTCAGTGGTGTAAGTGCCTGCCTGGCAAGTGCAAGGTCATGAGTTCCATCCCTAATACCAAAAAGAAAGTCCCCAGAGTCATCTGGAAGATGGACCTGGACCTCAAGGTAACTCTTGGGGGGGATGCCCTGTGGTCAGAATGGGGTTTGTCTGGCTGACAGTGGTTAAAGACCAGGGACGGAAATCCTGAAGCAAATCCTTTATATCCTTTCCCCATGGTGATCCTTGGGGATACCCGAGTCTGACCCACAGGACTCACCACAGAATCACAGCGCTGCCCAGGGCGCCCACAGCCAGGTCCACCAGCCCATCCTCATTGAGGTCCAGCTGCCCGTGGATGCTGCAGCCGAAGTACTGGAGGCCAGGAGCCAGCTCAGAAGCCATGATTCTCTGTAGGGAGAGGACAGGTGGGACCCATGGGTTGGGGTGGGCAGGGGGCAGACACAGCGGGAGCTGGGACAACCTGTTAGAGCCACCAGGAGTCTTCCCCCACCCCAGGCTGTCTCATCCTGGTCTTCAGGGCACCTTGAGAGCCATTCTTTTGGAGTAAAATATTATGTCTTAAATGAGTTGCCAGCTAGGTGTGGTGGCGCAGGCCTGTAAACCCAGCACTCTGGAGGCTGAGGCAGCAAGTTGGAGCCCAGCCTGGGCATCATACCAACGTAGAACCTGTCTCAAAATAAATAAAGAAAGGCCTGGGGACATAGCTCCATGTGAAGGCTCTGGGTTCAATCCCAGTGTTGCCAGGGGGAAAAAAATTGTGGGCCAGGAAGAGAACCAAGAAGCCAACCTACACCTTCCTGTTAGCCAGCTGACCTGGGCTGGGAGATAAGAAGAGTGCCGCTCCCCCACCCTGCTTCCAGGTAAGCAACTGGCTGATTTGGAGGAACACAGGCTGAGATGATAGCAACTGAAGTAAAACACCAACTTAATGCTTGAATTGTTGAATTGACCTTGCAGGCCAACAGCTCGTAGTCTGAGCATCTATTTAGAGGATAACAGTATGCAATATAGCAACTATGGGGGAATCTCCTGTCTTGTTTTTGAAGTTCAGTATTCTCACTGTTTTGCTCCATTTTGTTTTGTTTTATTCCCTTTAAAATAAAAAACACCCCCCCAAAAACCTCCATGGAGTGTTTGTACATCATGTTACCAACAGGTCACCCACGGGTGTCTCAAAGCTTAGTATGTGTATCATAAAATATGTGGCAGAATGTTCCTGATGGGGGACAGGACCCGAAACGGCGTGGTTTTGAGGTCGCAAGGTGCATTTCATCGAGGAAACGCACAGATGCCTGGGTGGCACTGGGAGGGGTAAGGGTCAGTGCCTGGATTTGTACTTGTGGTTGACCTGGGGAGGACCAAGGTGGCCGTGGGACGACCCCACGCACCCGCATCAGTTCCCACTGGGGCGCGCACAGCCTGTATTGACGGCTCCGCGCCGCCAGGTCCCCTGCCGCACCTGCGAGGGCGTCTTCAGGATGCCGCCCCGGGAGCCGCGGAAGACGTAGATGGCTCCCTGGTGGCCGTCCTCCAGCGGGGCGCCCACCACCACGTCGTTGTAGGAGTCCTGATTGAGGTCCCGAACCGAGGCGATGCAGGCGCCGAACCGCGTGTTCTGGTACCCACGGGAATCCCTCAGCGTCCCGTTGTACACGAAGCGGCTCTGCAAGAGCGCGCAGGGCTGGGCGGCTTGGCGAGGGCTCCAGGGCCCCTGCACCCACGCCTGGCTCCTGCAGGCGGACACCGGCCTTGCCGGGGATCAGGCTGCCTGGCGGCCGCCCAGCCACACAGTACCTGTCTCAGCGCGTACACGTACACCTTGCCCCGCTCGCGGCCCTCGCTGAAGTACATGGGCGCCCCCACCAGCAGCACGTCGGTCACCCCGTCGTCGTCCACGTCCACCGAGGTGATCTCGCTCCCGAAGTAGGAGCCTATCTGTGG
>RJWT010036200.1:0-13335 GCA_004365215.1 Cuniculus paca | reverse complement strand
CACCAGGGTGGAGAAGTCCAGGAAGCTTTATGGAAGCGGTGGTTACTGAGGAGCAGGTGGGTGTGCCCCAATGAAGTGTGAGGAAACAGCGTGCCAGGTCTGGGGCAGCTTGTGCAAAAGGTGTGAGGTGAGCAATTTCTTCTTCCAGAGTGTAAAGGAGAAAGAGCAGTCAAAGGTGAGCAGAGGACATCATGGAGGCTCCTGGGCTAGGATCTCAGATGAGCCCATGAGCATAATGGAAAGGTGGGATGGGGGCCTGGGTCCCTGGCTGCAGCTCCCTCTAGAAAACTGCCAGGCCCAGCAGTGCAGCAAGTCTGGCATCGGGAGGGCACCAACAAGGCTTGACTGTTACCTGTGGTTGAGCCTGTCGGTCACACATGGGACTTTAGCCTGAGGTCAGACCCCTTCCCAAGAGTCAGCTCTTGTCCCAGAGTGCTTTTTGTCCACACTGTTAATATTGACTAATACACGAAAATGACACAACTGGGCCTAGAAAGCATTTTTTAAACATTCAACTCTACCCTGTGTAAAATGTTCAAGGATGGTGGTGTTGTTTCTGGATAAAGACAAGACTGCTTTCTGGATCCATCCCTGATTTATCCCCTCTGGATTTTCTCTGTAATCCAACCATAACAGTAATGAAGAAGCACCACATTTTCCTATCTCCAGTGAATCAGTTGTGCCTTTAGACCCGATCACCTGATCACGTTCACAAAAGCAACTCAGCAGCTCAGCACCCCTAGTCAGAAATTCAGCAGTGGACAGTATTGACATCTTGAATATGTCAAGTGACAAGAAATATACTTAAAAGCTAAATTCCTAAAAAGTAAACAAATATTATAAGAAGTGTTCAAAACTTCTTACAAGGGGACTCATCATTCCTAATTAAATGAAGCCCAGACTGTGAGTAGCACTTGCCTGCTAGGGAATCATCAGGAAAGTAGATTAAAATCACACAGCACTGGATGCTCAGTTTCTCTTCAGCTCTATCTCCCAGGTCTCACTTCCTTTGGTACTCTTGAGGCTGTCTCCCTCCTCATTCACTGGTCTGGTGCTTGGAATAGGTTAGTTAATTACAGTATTAGCCAGTCTTACTTTAACCCAAGCCAGTCTTACTTTAACCCAAGTAATCTTTTTTTTTTTTTTTTTTTTTTGCAGCACCAGGGATTGAACTCATGACCTTGCACTTGCCAGGCAGGTGCTTAGGCCGCTGAGCTAAATCCCCAGCCCTACCCAAGCAATCTTAAGAGGTGGTTCCCTGCAACATGTGTTGGGCTGTTTAGGATGGTGCAAAAAATAAATTGTGGAAGTGTGTGTGAGACAGGGCAGCATGTGCCCTGCATGGAAGAGAGCCCAGGCCAAGGCAGGAGGAATCTACTTTAGCCAAGTGAACTCGAGGCCAGTGCCAGGTAAATGGTTTTGCTGTGGCTGTTTCTCCAGCCCAGTCTCCATCCAGCCATGCAGTTAAGGAAAGTTCCCTAGGAAAATTGAATGAGATGTGAAACCGAGTGCTGGGTTCCATTAGACCTGACTGTGTATTGAGCTCCAGCCATCTGGTATGAAATCTGAGATGAGCTAGTAAGTACATGTGAAGGCCCTTTCCCCAACCAGGTTCCAGGAAGAGAATTTGAAGGAACAGAGAAACAGCAGAGAAAGCAGCAGCCCAACCACACTTAGTGGTCACCCACTGCAGTGACCCTCAGTTGGAGCACCCAAAATACTGGAAGGCAAAAGGATCCTAAAGGGAGGTGTACCCATGCAGTTAAACACAGAGAAAGGGTGTCATTAAAGCCTGCCCAAATTCGACTCAAATGTTTGTAAGCTGATGTGGCCCAAGGGACCTTCAAGTTACCTTTTAGTTAACTTCTTTAGTACTCTTTTTCCTTCTTACATAAGGTAATGAGAAAATTCATAAATTTCAGAACTATGCATTAGCTTTGTTGATTAGATAGATGGTCTTTGATGACACTTAATTTACCTGTGATTCATTCTTTTTTAAAGTGGTAATGATATCTGTGTAATCATTTGATAAATATGAGCCCTATTTACTGGTACAGAGGAGAACACCGAGGCTTGGAGTGTTTGGATAACTCATGCAAAGCTACACAGCTGAGAGCTCAATTTATAGCCATCTATGGCTCTTTCCAGTTGTTTCCCATTAGGGTCATGCATGCCTGGCAAACACATCAGAGGTGGTGGATTGGTTGGAAATATTTATTGAGTGTCAAGAATAAAAATGTCTTTGTCAGTTGTACCTGAAAGAAAATGCATTTGGAATATTCAACAAAAATGTCATGCAAGGTTTAATGAACAAAGTACATGAGGCATTGACACTGGTGGGGCAGGGCCTGTGAGTGACACAGGATCTTGTCAGGTCCTCGAACCTGCACCTGATGCTCCATATTCCACAGCAGACACAGCACTTGGCAAGGAAGATCTCACACACAAGACAGAGAAAGGATGATGCCTGATGATTAGGTTTTTAGTGATTTCTGCCAGATTCTTCACTCTACAATTGTTCATTCAAGGATGCTCATTACCCTCTATCAATACCCTTACCTTATCCCATCAGAAGTGCCCACATCAAGAGAGTCTTACTGAATTTCCACGTTTGCACAATTTCTGTGGCTTCTTTTGCCATTGATTTCTAGTTTATTGCACTACGGTTTGATAATATGCATGGAATAATTTTGATTCTTTTGCATTTGCTTTAGCATGCTTTATGGGCTATCATGTGATCTATTTTAGAGAAAGTCTCATGTGCTGCTGGGAAGAATGTGTATTCTGTTATTGGGTGGAACACTGTAGTTATATATTAAATCCATTTGCTTGAAGGTTTAGTTCAACTTTAATATTTCCTTGTTGATTTTTTGCCTAGTTGATCTATTTGTGAAACAGTGCCCTCTTAAATAATCAGAGGGTCACAGAAGATACTAGACAGTTCCTAGAATCAAATTATAATGCAATAAACTGGAATCTGTGAATACGATGAAAGCAGTCCCACAAGGGGAAGTTATAGATGTGAACATTCACATCAGAAAAATGGAGTCCAAATCAATAACCTAATGATATACAACTAGGCCCTAGAAAAACAAGAACAATCCAAATTCAAAGGTAGTAGAAGGCAGGAAATTATAAAGATCAAAGCAGAAGTTAATGAAATTGAAGCTAAAAGTACAATAGAAAGAATCAATAAATCACCCAGTTGGTTCTTTGAAAGAATAAACAAAATAGACCTCCTAGCCAATCTTACCAAAAAAGGAAAGACCCAAATCGATGTAATTATAATTGAAAATGTTAAAATCACAATGGACACTACTAAAGTCCAGAGATTATTAGTAATTACTTGAGAATCTGGAGATTTCAAAAAAAAAGATAGATCCCTAAGTATATATGAACTATAAAAACTGAACCAAGAAGATATGAAATACTTGAATAATCCAATAAGAGGTAATGAAATTGAAGCAGTAATAAAAAACCTACCAACTAATAAAAACCCATGTCCCCATGGATTCACTACTGAATTGTGCAAGAACTTTAGGGAAGATCTAAAAGAGAAGGACTATTCCCAAAGTCATTCCTGAAGCTAGCATTACATTGACCTCAAAACCAGAAACCCAAACAAAAAAGAAAACAAGCCAATTTCTTTAATGAACATAGATGCAAAATTCCTCAACAAAATACAGGCACAGAGAGTGCAACAAATCATCAAAAAGGTCATACATCATGACAAAGTAGGAATCACCATAAGGATGCAGAGCTGGTTCAACATATGCAAATCAAGAAATTAATACATCATATAAACAAAAGCAAGAACAAGATCATCTCAACTGATGCAGTAAAAGTCTTTGACAAAATCAACATCCATCCATGATAAATCTCTGAAGAAAACAGATATAAAAGGACTTTATATCAATCTGATAAAAGCTATCTATGACAAACCAATAGCCAATATCATATTAAATGTGAAGCTCTAAAATCAGGAACAAGATAAGGATGTCCACTATCCTCACTCCTGTTTAATAAACAGGAGTTTATTAAACGTTAGCCAGAAAATTAGGCAAGAGAAAGAAATAAAAAGGGGGATATGTGTAGGAAAGGAAGAAGTCAAATTATCATTATTTGCATGATGACATAATGCTCTACATAGAAGAACCAAAAATTCCACCAAATGTCTCCTAGAATTAATAATGAATTCTGTATTGCAATAGGACAGAAATTCAATACACAAAATCAGTATCATTCCTGTACATCAATAATAAACTTACTAAGGGGCTGGGAATGTAGCTCAGTGGCATAAGTACCTGCCAAACAAAGGCAAGGTCCTGAGTTCAATTCCCAGTACCAAAAAAGAAAAAGAAAAAGAAAATAATAAACTTACTGAGAAATAAATTAGGGGAACAATACATTTCACAATAGCATGAAGAAAAATTAAATACTTAGGAATTAACCTAACTTAGGAAGCAAAAATTCTCTAAAATGAGAAATACAGTACTATGAAAAAGGAGATAGAAGAAGACATCAGAAAATGGAAAGAGGTCCCCTATCCCTAGACAGGCAGAATCAATATTGTCAAAACAGCCATACTCCTGAAATTGATACACAGATTTAATGCAATCTTAATCAAAATAACAATAGTGGAGCTGGGGAAATAGCTCAGTGGCACAAGGTCCTGAGTTCAATTCCCAGTAGCATAAAAATAATAATAATAACAATAGTGTTCCTTACAGAAATAGAGAAAATGATCCTTCAATTCATATAGAACCAAGAGGAACCTAGAATAGAAAATAAATAAATAAATAACCTTGACAACAACAGCAAAAGCAGGAGGCATCACAGTCCTGGACTGCAAATTACGTATGTGTACTACAAAGGTACAGTGATAAGAGCAGCATGGTATTGATAAAAAAGAAAAGACATGTGGGCCAATGGAACAGAAGAGAAGATGCAGAAACAACTCCAGACAAGTCCAACTACCTAATCTAAATTAGCCAAACTGTATTCTGGAGGAAAGATAACTTCTATAACAAACGATGCTGGAAAAACTGTACTCACATGCAAGAGATTGAATCTAGATCCGTATCTCTCACCAAGAGCTAAACTAAAACCAAAACGAATCAAAGATATAAATTTTAAAACAAACAATCTGCTTCCAGATAAAAATAGGTAAACCTCTTGAAGACACAGACATAGTCAAGGGCTTTTTGAACAAACCTCACTTATGCAGGAAATAATACCAGAGATCAGCAAATCAGATCATATCAAATTACATAGCTACCACACAGCAAATAAAACAACCAGCACAGTGAAGAGACAGCCTACAGAGTGGGAAAAAGATGTCAACTATTCCTCAGACAGAGGACTAATATCCAGAATACATAAAGAACTCAAAAATTAGACCCCCCAAAAAATAAAAGACCCAATCAAAAAATGGGCAAATGAACAGAAACTTCTTACAAGAAGAAGTAAAATAAGTCTAAAATGTACAATAGATATTGTGAAATGAGGAGAAATTGTTCAAAGGAAAAAAGAACTAGAATGAATGAAAATGGAAAGGACAGTAGGGAAAAGGGAAAAAAATGCAAGTCAGTTATACTATTAGTGTCTCTTAATTCATTAGTTCTCCAATCTATTTCTTGATTGGAGAAAATTTTATGCCCATAACTTGTGTCCTGAGCAACTACCTTAAAGATAACAATATGTAATGTATTAACTATTGTTATTCTCCTGTTATTTTGTTACAAAATTTCATTTTACCCTTTTTCCATAAATAAAAATTTTTAGAAAGTACAAATGGCAAATAAATATATGAAAAAATGTTTGACATTGCTGAAAAATGCAAATTAAAACAACACCTGAGATTTGATCTTACTCCAGAAACAATGGCTATCATCAAGAAATCAAATAATAAATGCTGACAAGGCAGCAGGGTAAAGGAACCCTCCTATTTTTTATCAGTAAGAGTGCAAATAAGTACAACTATGATGGAAATCAGTAAAGAGATTCCTCAAAAATCTAGAAGTAGTAATCCATTTGGCCCAGTTAGCCCCTTCTAGGTGTCTTCCTGAAAGAGCTCAACACACTACATTACAGTAACATATGCACACCCGTGTTTATAGAAGCATGATTCACAAAAGCTAAATCTTGGAAGCAGCCCATGTCTGTCAACAGACGAATGGATCAAGTGAACATGGGATTTATACACAACAGAGTACTACTGTGTCATAAAGGATAAACTTCCATCATTTGTAGGAAATTGGATACACATTGTGACCATAAAAACCCAAAATACAAATAACAAGTGAAATCAAATATAGATAATAGGAACTGGAGAGGTAGATCTTTTGCAAATGGAAAGGGGACCAGGAAGGAGACAAAGGGAGGGGTGAGGAGGAGAGAAAAGGGGCCTAGTGTGACCGTGTTCATTGGACACAAAGAGACATTCGCAGAGGGAACTTGGAGACACATCAGATGTTGTGAATTAGAACATTGAGGAATACTGACAAATGCTTAAGCTAGACGACACAGGGAAGGATTTTCCCTGAGCCATCAGAGCACACGTCTGCCAACACCCTGAGGCAGTACAGCTCTGTCACCATAAGCCACTCTGTCTGTGGCACCATTACAGCAGGCCTAACAAAGTCATACAGATGCTTTTATTTGGTACTGGGAATCCAACTCAGGACCTTGTGCTTGCCAGGCAGGCACTGTGTCTGCTGAGCTATGTCCCTGGCCCCCAGATGCTTATTACACATCCTTCTTCCATGGGTTGGCGAAATGGAGGTAGCCCTGCCAGGCTGCATGATAAATCCTGAGAAAAAAAGAGTCTTCTCTTCCCAGGCCTCTTAGGAGCAAGAAAGCTTTCCTCAGTCTCATCCTCTTTCCCCCTAGTAAACTCATGTTCATCTCTCCTTGGAAGGATGGGTAACATGCTCACTCCTAATCCCTGGCAGGATGCCTGCAATTGGAGTGACCGACTTAGATTAATCACATGAATCCGGGGGGAAAACCATAAAACAACACTGCATGACTCCCACCCCTCTCTCATCTCCAAAGCTCCTTATTCCCTGTGCAAATGGAATGTGTAAATAGACTTGGCAGAAAGAGGACTGGTGTTTAATTCCTCTCACCAGATGCATGAGACACCAGTTCCCTTTCCTGATTCCCAGACAGTTATCTATAAAACAGGAAGCACGAGGCAAGGCACAGAGCTAGAGATTCCTGCTGTCCCTGTCCTTGGCACAGGCCACTTCCTGTTGCATGCCATCCACACTGACACACAGGTGTACTGAAGTTGGAAGCACTGTGCCTTCCTTGTGTCCCTTCCAATCCCTAATGAGTAAGCAGCAGTGAGTCAAAAAGGCAGACAGCTTGAGAACATCAGCACACACTCCTTGCAGATTCGGAAGGGTGCTTGACTGTTTCTCAGTGGAAAAGAAAGAGAATGATGCCTTGATAGAGTTTAATAAAACAACTTTATCATCCACAGTCAATAACTTTCTATTCTAGTTTGAACCAAACAGACACTTTGCTAAATAGAAATAACAAGTGCAATTGAATCCTGCTGCAAGGCAATATCCAAGAGTTCCTGTTTTGCTGAGATGAATAAATTGTATGATGAGGACAATTTAGGTTAACTTTTCATGATGGAACAAGCTGTACAGGTCATAAGACCGACTGGCATAAGCAAGAACAACCACAGATTTTGTGTAGCAAAAACAAATCTCTTGTTTGCCTATAGTTGGGGGATGAAAGTTGATAAGCAGTTTCACCAAAATTTTGCTCAGTTTTCCCTTACATTTACATAAATCAACTGCCTGTAAGACATCAAATTAAGTACAGTAAACGGTCACTATACATCTTTAATTAATACAGTATCTTTATTCCTTCTTGTTCCTCACTAAAATGGTAATGAACAAGCCACATTTGTTTTGCAGTTTTGCAAACGAAGATAGTTTTTATTTATAAGTAATATGCTACTCCCCTAACACAAAGTACTTGAATTTTAAAGTTATTTATTGACACAGGTTTACCTAATTTGCATTCTTTAAATGCTAATTATTTGCTCTATTGAATTTTAATTTATAAAATCATGTCCAAAAGAGTTATACGCAAAAGCAAAAAATGCTATAAAACACTTAATTATAAATTTCCTTGTTTCCTTTCAACCATCACAATGACTAATTATGCTTTTAGTTGTATTAAAACAATTACTGAGACGTTTGAGGAAACAACTTGCTCCTTCATTTTTTTTTCATTATTTGCCAGATGTAGTTGACCACATTTTTAATAAATTTCAGGTTTCCCTTCCAAAGTATTGGTTTCATTAATATCGCTAAAATATTTATTGTTAGTTCATTGTTTTTTTCATACATGGGTATATTTAATTTTGTCATGAAATAATTCAGACATGTGAAAGTTACTGCCAATAATGAAAGAAAGCCTGGAGTTGGAGCGCGGTGGTAGAGCACTTAACCAGCTTGTGTGAGACACTGAATTCTACCCCCAGTAGCAGGGTACATATGAAACCACAATAACAAGAATAGTAAGACACATTCCTGGGGCCACACACATCACAGTAGCCGTGAAGTTCTCAGGTGCTTCTCTCTAATCACACTCTTCTCATTCTCTGAATTAAAGCTCATGTTATTTGGGCAATTGTGTTTTTAGCACATATATAAACATCAGCTGAAAGTCATGTGTCTTTTGAATAATTTATACTTGCTTTATATTGTCTCATACTTACTATTTCTTTTGCAAATTACTCAAAATTACATTTGTGAGATTTGTCTATATGAGTGCATGTAGCTGTATTTCACTGGTTGTTAGGACTGTACAAAACAGTACTGGACATTTTATTATATACACATGTAATGAATGATTCATACAAACATTACACAGTTATGTTTTCATTTGCATGTGCAATGGGAAGGTTCTAGGGTGGCCCAAGATATCTGCTCCCATCATACACCTCCCAGATTAACCCTCTCCCCTTGGGTAAGAACAAGGCTTGTAAACAGGCTAGGGTTTCATCCTGTGAATAAGTTACTGGTTATTTAATGCTGAGTCAACCAAAAAGGAGAATCTCTTAAGTAGGCCTGTCCTAAGCAAGATCCTGGAACCTTCTTGAAGAGGGAAATGTGAGGCTAAAGAGGGTATTCTGTGGCCTTTAAAGAAGCAAGCTGAATACAATGAGATGGTCACATGGCTAGGACCTGAGGGTGACTTCAGGGAGCTGTGAGTGACTGGTGACCTACAGCTATCAAGACAGCAGAACAATCTTACAATCCATGGAACTAAATTCTGATGATAACACAAAAAATGTTGAATGAAACCAGCTTCAGATAAGATTGAAGCTTGAAGCTTCAACCCAGTGAAGACCTTGATTTCGGCCTTCTGAGACTTTGAGCAGAAAATACAGAATGATCAGAAATACAGTGTGTGTTTAAACTTTTTTAAATTATTACGATAGAAGACACATTGCCATTAATCTTTGAACACACCTATCCCACTGTTCTGGCCACTTTCTGAATCAAGTTCTGAAAGTCCTCTTTCGTGAGTTTCTTTGGTTGGCCTGAAGTGGCTGCCTCGATGTTCTGAATCAATCAAAACGTTTACCTTTCACGGTCATTTTGGCTTGGGGGAAGAGCCAGAAGTTACACAGTGCCAGATCCAGTGAATAAAGTGGGTGAGGATGCACCATAATATTTTTCTGAGCCTTTCTGTTGAATGCCACTCAACACCACCCACTGCATTTTTTATCATACCTGTTAAGGACACTCACAAAAGAGGACTTCAGAACCACTTCAAAGAGGGAAAGAATGCTGAGATCAACATGTTCAAAGCAAGAAGCATTTGATAGAGATTAATGGCAATGAATATTGTACTGCAATTCATTTTCAATTTAAACGTTCACTGTATTTTTCAGTCACCCCTTAGATACCAGGCCTACACGTCTGTCCTATAGAAACCATGAAATAATAAATGAATGTTGTTTTTTTTTAATTTTAAAGAGAATAGAACAAAACAAAACAAAGCAAAACAAAACAGAATAGAGTCAAACACACTATAGCATTTCAGAACAGAACACTGCAAGCGATACAGATTTTCAAAACATAACAACAGGAGATTAACAATGGTTACCCTACTGTCTCTTGCCTTCTTCGAAATGGTTGTTCATGCATTTACAGTCAATAAACTCAAACAAAACAAAGTAATATAAAACCAGATAAAACAAAAGAGTGAAAGCATTACAGGCCTTGAAGTCAGACAACAAGAAACCAACAACGGCTACCGTAATGTCTCCTGTTTTTCAAAAGAGCTGTTCCTATCTTCTCACATATTGCAATCAAATAGTAGAAAAGAGACTTAAACCAATCAAATCAAAGAATAAAAGCACCATTGGACTTCAGAACCTTTTTTCCATATTTATCGGGAATTTTGTATCTTATTGAGTCTTTCAGTTTCTTACACTAGGGAGACAATGCAGTGTTTACACATGTGAATTTGGTTTATTTCACTTATGAGTATGGTCTCAAGCCACATCCATTTACCTATAAAAGCCTCCATGTGATCATTCTTTATAGCTGAATAGTACTCCATTATATAAAAGTACCACATCCTTTTTATCCATTCCTCAATTGATGGGCATTTGGGTTGTTTCCAAGATTTGGCTATTACAAATTGTGCTGCTATAAACATGGGTGCACTGTGGTATGATGATTTCACTTTTTCTGGGAATATGCCCAGAAGCAGAATAGCTGGGTCAAATGGGACTTCCAATCCTAGCTTTTTGAGAAACCTCCAGACTGATTTCCACAGTGGCTGCACCAGTCTACACTCCCACCAACAGTGGAGAAGGGTTCCTTTTTCCCCACAGCCTTTCCAGCATTTGTTGGTGGTGGTTTTCTTGATCCTAGCTATATAAATGAATGTTTTTTTAAGTTGCTAAATATGTGATAAGTTGTTACACATCAATAGAAAACTAATGCATCCAGGTGTTCCACGTTTGTTTCTAAATTTTGTGAATCCAAATAATGCCTTTCTAAACATTCTCACCCATTGATTTGTGCACACATAAAATAATTCTTTTTTAGAGAAAGTAGCTAGCAATAGAATTGCACAATCTTAGGATAAACATATCTTCAACTCTAATGGATATTGTTAAGCTTGTTTGCAGAAAGTAGATCCACAGCTTACCTACCAGAATTATATGAGTGTTCTCTGTCTCACTGAACTCAGTGGCATTCAGTATTGTCGAATATGTGTGTGTGTGTGTGTGTGTGTGTGTGTGTGTGTGTGTGTGTGTGTGTTTGCTTTGTTTTCCTTTAAGCATTTAGCTCTTTATTTAACCTATAGTGCTTTTTGTAGCTGCTGTGAGACAGAGAGCTATTTCTTCTATTTGAATAGCTGATTATTGCAGTCCACCCTTGAGTTATTTATCCAGTCTTGAGTCTACAGTGCCAGGCTGCCCTGACTCCACATGAGAGTGTCCAGCAGACACACAAGATCACTTGTCTTCTTTTGCCATTGATTCTTTTTCTTGTCAGCCTCTTCTCTGAAAAATGAAGTCCGATAAATATTCAGCTCCACTCAAGTGTCTCAGCTAGCAAACTTCACCTTTCAGGTGTCTGATTTTCTCCCTTATGTCAAACACAACATTAAAAATCAAAATCTGCCAGAAATTACAGATTCCCAAAGGAAGGTGTTTCTCTTTACTCAAGATGATTCTTAGTTTCTGGTCTCTGAAGTTTCCATTATTTTCTTCGGATCCTAGCTGGGCCTTTGAATGAATGTTTGTTGCATTTAACCCAGAATTTCCTGGAGTTTTTAATTCATTATATTCCATAAATGATCAGAAACTGAAGTCCACTAATAAGTTTTGGAGCAGAATGAAAAGTCACTCCACAGACTTTCAGATGGACAGATTCAGGTTGTACTGGCAGAATGTATAGCAGTCCATTCCAGTGTTGTTCTCCCCCATCCCCAACCTCACTGTTTGCTTGAAGAATTGTCTCCTCTTGGCGTCTTGCATCCCCAATCTGCCATGCAAGTGGTGTATTCTTGTACACCAGTAGTGTAGTTTTTCAGTAGTGCCACTCTCCAATCTGCTATGCCACTCTGAAACCTTTCCATAAAGTATCTGATACAACCGTTTGCAGAGAAGGCTAGCTAAGTCATAAACCAGATTTCTTATTTATATTTTCATCAGTCTTCTTCATGTAATGCAGTTATGGTGCATAGGCAGAACAAATGTACTAACTGCCCTCATTATAACAGAGTCAGGAACCTAGGGAAGAACTCAAATCACTTTTCCCAGACTAGACAACATAAGCATGAACTCAACCCAGCCAAAGTTGAAGTTGGCTGCAGCAGATTTGCCCAGTTTGAGAGCTCCATCAAATAAGTCCTGGGGGCATATTTAAAAATTGAGAACTTATTATATGCCCAGCCATAGCACTCTCAAGTGTTATCCATCTTAATAAGAGGAAGGTATTTCTTCCAAGGAAGTTGGTCGGTAAAACTTGAGAGGTCAATACAAGGTAGAGACTTGGGGGCTGAGACAATTCCATAAGAAGGAAATCAAATAAGAAAACCGAGACAAGGAGAATCAAAGGTATGCAGAAGTGTGTGGGAAAGGCTGCGGTGGTGGACTGTAGCCAGCAATGTAGGTCCTGTGGTAGTTGGAACTGAGGCACAGGAGAACCATTAAAAGAGTTTTACTGTTGCTTGCTTATTTCATTTCCTGGAGAATACCGGAACTATTTTGAGGAAGGTCACACTAGAAGACATGTGATTTCTCTGAGGGGGTGTTTTTGCTGAACAAAATTCATTTTTATCGACCAAAGACAAAATTTATGACCATTTGAAGTCATCTTTGGTGATATTATTTTATATGTTCTGCAAAGCCATTATTATGTCAAATCTTCACAGTCTCATAAAGTGAGTCCCATATGAGGCTTTAGACTGAAGAGTTATCCATGCCTAGACATGACTGGCCAATCAAAACTGGCTGTGTAGTTCAAATCTTGAAGTAACCCTTACAAAAGAAAATCTTAAAATTAACTTTATTTCCCTCCCTCTGTAACATTAGGGTTTTTTGGGGGAGAGGGTGTTTTGTTTTGTGTTTTGCTCTTATTTGGTTTTATTTTTTGGTTATTCCTTGACAGAACAGTCATACAATAATTTCTCTTTTTAGGGGAGATTTTAATATTGTATGAATCACATGATGAGGACCATCTTTTCCTGTCATGTGTTCACTTCGTTGGTCTGTGGAATGGCACTTATCAGAATGATTCTTTCCCTTGATAAAACATTCCTGTGTTCCTTTCATTA
>RJWT010036199.1:0-13313 GCA_004365215.1 Cuniculus paca | reverse complement strand
GTGCTCCAAACATGCCGAGATGGTGAGCACTAAGGGGGTGCTTTGGTTTTACCTCTTCCCACAACACTTCCTTTCCTGGCTGTCAAGTTTTCAGTCTGTTTTCCCAGCTTCTTTGCATGAAGTCTGTTCCCCTAGAAAAGCAATCAGGCTGGGACCTTACTGACCCTCTGAGGAACGCTGGGGCTATTTGCATCTTTAACAACAAGGAAATTATTACTGACAGCCACAAAATAAAGCAGAATATTAAGAACAATGAGTGAAGTTCCTGGACTAAAAGAAAATGGAACAATTTCAGAGGTCAGAGCACAGGTTGTGAATTGTGAACACATCATTAAAGCCTGCGTGGAATCAGTTACCTTTGTCCCTTGGAATTTGCAAAAGGGTATTATACTGGGTCTCAGTTGGCTATTTCAGAATTTTTTATGATACCTTAACCTATTTACACTTCTAATTTCTTATTTTATTGTCCTTTATAAACATCAGATCCATCTCCATTTTTAAATTCCATAAAAAGATGGGTAAGGAACACATCTCAGAATTGGTCAGCTGGTTTGGATATGGTCCAGACATTTCAATTTTCCAGCTACTTGCTTCTGCATGATGCATGCAAAAGAAGAAAGGGAAGGGAGATGACATTCAAATCTCAGTCTATTTTGTAATTATTTATTAAAATTTCTGGTGAAAAACAATAGATGGCAAAGAATATTGAAGTTACTGTCAAATTGCAGTCAGACTGGGGTCCTTTGGTTTTCTGTGGTGGATTCAAGCTTGTCCTGTGTTGGACTGTGACATACACACACCATGCTAATTAGTTGGAACTAAAAGCCACTCATGAGTACAATAATAATCAATATTAATTTGAATTTAAAAATAAATTCATAAATTCTCACCCTATTTTTTTATAATCTAATACAAAGGACTCTTTAATGGTTTTTGTGTGCTGGAAACTAAAAGTGTAATACATTAAGCTATTGTAAGGAATTCTGAACTAGCCAACTGACAGCTAATGTAATACACTTCTGCAAATCCAAAAGACAAAGGTAACTAAGTTCCATGCAGAATTTAACCACAAGGACTAAGGATCAGCACCAATGAGACCTATCCCAACTCCACCATGTGTGAAACTGAGACATCTACATGGGGATTTAGATAGATTCTTACTGCTGAGCAGATAGTGAAGACTCATGTAAAGTCCAAACTTCTTGTTTAAGACCAACAAATATCCTTACCAAAGTCTACATGAAACATTAATGAGTGTAATCTTTTCATATCCTGAATTCTTTTAGCCATGCTTTCACAATATATTTAAATGGCTAGAATTAAACATATAATTAAAGTCTGCAAGAAAATAAAATGGAAATGCAGATATCTGTGGAGTATTACAGTAAAGACAGAAGAAACTCTTCGTCTCACTGAAGGTGGAGTTGGTCCCTAAGAATGGTTTTCTTAGTTGGGTGTGGTGTCTGAGGAGGAGCATCCTCAAGTTTAAGGTCAGCCTGGCTACATAGTAAGTTCAAGCCCAGCCTGAACTACATAGTGAGACCCCATCTCAAGCCCCAATCCCCCCAAAAGAATGGTTTCCTTAATCTTGGGATGCTAACTATAAACACAGACTCATGATTGTGGTTACTCCTTCCCTATGAATAATTTTTCCCAGTAGCCAAGTGAGTGGAACTGGGGGTTAACTGTTGTACAGAGGCAAAGATTAAGGGTGCAGGGAAACATTACGCAGGAAGGGTGTATTTTAATGGAGGTATCAGAAGCCCTGGTCCAGTATGAAGTACTGTTTAGAGCTGTTGCTATGCCCAGATGAGCGTCTACCACAAAGGGGAAATG
The DNA here is from genome assembly GCA_004365215.1 of Cuniculus paca. Taxonomy (NCBI): domain Eukaryota; kingdom Metazoa; phylum Chordata; class Mammalia; order Rodentia; family Cuniculidae; genus Cuniculus; species Cuniculus paca. The sequence continues at coordinate 11,477 of RJWT010036199.1, read as the reverse complement.
ACTGGACTTGGGTGTTACTGATAGTTTGTGCTTTGAAGACATCTTCCTCATTAGCATCGCCCTTGCACCAAGCATTAGCAGAAGCTGGGCTGTGGGGCTCTTAGCCATATTAGTGCCCAGGGCTGGTCTGGGGTTCTGTTCCAGGGAGCCACAAGGATTAAGAATGCTAGGTAATAGGGAAACAGAAGCAGCATCTCTGCCTAAAAGCAGAGCTGAGTGGGGCTTCCTCCACATGAAGAAAAGGCTGGAGATAAGCTTGAGACATTTATAGGGAAATGGCTGCAACTTGAGACCATACTCATAAGTGAAATAAATTGGACTCACATGTATAAACATCATTTTGTCTCCCTGGTGTGAGAAACTGATAGCCCTAATAAGTTCTAAAATGTACAAAAGATATTGTGAAATGGGGAGAAATTGTTCCAAAGGAAAAAGGAACCAGGATGGGTAAAAGGGGAAAGGACAGTAGGGAAAAGGGAAAAAATGCAAGTCAGTTATACTGTTGTGTCTCTTAGTTCATTAGAAAGGAAAGTGTGTGCTAGTATCGATTGTAGACATTTTTATGCCCATATCTTGTATGCTGAGCAACTACTTTGAAGATGACAACATGTATTAACTATTGTTATTCTATTATTTTGATATGAAATTTTGTTTCACCTTAAAAAAATAAAACAGAAACAAAACTAGTAGCAATAGCAGATAGGTCCTTGTTTTTTACAGGAAGGAAGGTAGGGGACCGCTAACCCAGTCTTTCCAGCAGGATGAGGGCAAAGCTGCCGCCTGCTTCTGCGACTGCTCTGCAGTATCTCTGAGGTTTCCACAGAAGCTGGTTCTGGACTGTTAGGGATATGTGGAGGGTTGGCAGAGACAGAGGAAGAAGGGAGATCTGACTTCTCACAAAAGGTGAATATAAAAACCAAAATTTAAAACTTTGAACTCTGGGAAGGATGATCAGTATCAGGAAGAGCAATATAATTAATTGTTTCCTTTTGAAATTGAAATAACATAAAAAAGTAAAGGAATTTTAAGTAATTATATTTAGTAGGTTCATTAAAGGCAAAAGGAAAATCATTCCTAAAAATTAACAAAATAGGATGAAATAATGACCAGCATAAATGAACAAAGAATGGGAGTACATGAAAAATAAGAAATCTTAGAAAATGAAAAATATAGCCATTCTATTTTAAAAAACTTCATAGATAAGATAAATTCTAGGCTAGATACAGGGAAAGAGATTACTTAGTCAAATGACATATTACCCTGTATGCACCAGAGTGCGGGTAGAGAAATCAAGAGGCTTGGAAAGAAAGAAAAGGAGACAGACAGACACGGAAGCTAAACTGAGAAATTGCAATACACATGAATAGTGATTCAAGAAAGTGCAAAGAGGACATTCCAGAGACGCATTCCTTGAAGACCCTATGGGGAAGATCACTCCAAACTGAACCGGTCCGCCCTGGAAGGAGGCCAGGAAGCCGGCGCCTCCTTCCGCGGGAGCCGCGAAGCTGCTGCTTGCTTCTGTGACTACCTGCGGTATTGCTCATGTCGACGATACTGTAGTATTAAAGGTATTGTTTGGATACTGAGAAAAATAAATAAAATTAAATCTATACCAAGACATCTTTGTGAAACTCAAGAACATTGAGGATAAAGACCAAGCTTTGCAGCTACACGAGAGAAATAACGTATCACCTACGAAGCAATGTTTAAGCCGGGCGTGGTGGCTCAAGCTTGTAATCCCAGCACTCGGGAGGCTGAGATAGGCGGATCGTTGTGAGTTCGAAGCAATGTTTAAACTGAAGCCAATTTCTCAGTCGCAGCAGAGTCTATTCTACAAGTTAATGGAACAAATTCTTCAAAGCTCAGGAAAAGTATCTTTTAACCCGGAATTCTACTCAGCTTTCCTACCGTTTTAGGACGGGGCACGCTGATGACCTCAGTAGAGGTACAGGAATCAAGGGAATTTGCCCGCAGAATTGCACCGAACAGCCACGAAGCAAGAACAACAACTACAGACACACACAAAAAATGGAATCAGGACATATCAGCAAACACAGAAATGAAAAGGGAAATGGTAAATTTAATTCATCACTGATTACTGAAAAAAGAAACAAATGAGTGCATTTTGGGGCGTTTTATTTTGTTAAAGACAAAGCATGAGGTTGTCAGTTTCTCACTGAACACGAGTTCTTCAGAGACAGGATTTTTCTTTGTCCTCCCCGTTCCTTCGGCCCTTCGCTCGGTGTCTGTCACATAGGAAATGCAGCAACTGACGCCTAGTGGGTAAGTGTACTCAACTTTTTGCCCTATTCCAGAGAGGGACAGAGATACTGATAAGCTTGACATATTGTTAGAAAAAATAAGGTTCATAGCAAGAGAATAGACATACCCTCAAAAGCTTCCAAAACAGGAGAAAAAACAAACAAAACAAAATTGAGAGAGAGCAGAAAACTTCAACCCAACAGAGAGCAGAGAAAAAGAAACAGAAGAAAAGTGAAAAGCTGGTAAAGAGAAACCAGATGGTAGAAATAAATATAAATGTATTGGTGACCACAATAGATATAAATTGAATCAACCTATTAAAGGACACAGACCATCAAATTGGATTAAAGCAAAAGAGCAATAACAAAGGAAATCCAGAAAACTTCTAAAACAAAGTTAATGGTAAAAAGTTAAAAAGAAGGTTTGGGTAATGATATTCAAGGCAGATATACTAATCAAAACAGTCTTTTACAGTAAGAATAAGAACAGGGGCCAGGGATTTAGCTCAGCAGCTTAAGTGCCCACCTGGCAAGTATGAGGTTGTCAGTTCAATCCTCAGTGCCAAAAAAAAAAAAAAAAAAAAAAAAAGAATAAGACATACATCTAATTTAACTGAGAAAAAACTTACTAATGATAAAGAAAGACATTGGGGCTAGGGGTGTAGTTCAATGGTAGATTGCTTGCCTAGCATATTCAAGGCTCTGGGTTCCACCCCCAGCACCTCCAAAAAAAGAAAAGAAGATGCTGCATTATGCTATAAAATCATTTTCCAGAAAGATGCAGCAAGCATAATCTTGTACGCACCGAAAATACAACTCTGAAATACATAAAATCAAAATTAAGAGTATTAGAAAATAACAAATCATGGAGTGGAAGCTTTGAAATTGTTAGATTCGAGTAAGCAATATTAGAACATCTACAGAAGACTTATTTAATAGCATGAAATATTTTCAACATGAGATGTGGATACAGAGGTCAGTAGCCAATAAAAATACATAATAGGTTTTCACATAAATACACATGGGATATTGAGAAAAAGATCATGTATTAGGATATAGTTTTCAAGCAAGTTTCTATTACCAAGCTTCTATGTTTAACAGCAGCTGGGAAATTAATAAAAAATTCCAATATGTTTGGAAACTCAACCATATACTCCCAAGGAACTAATGGGCTAGAGATAATTCTCTGAATTGTGAAAAATACAGGACAATTAGAATTTTCTGTCAATAACAGAACCACATATTGTGAGCCACAATTTGTAATATATACTTATATACTTATAGGTGAATTTATAGCCCTCTATTTACATTCAGAAAGTAAGGAAGATGAAAAATAAATGAATTGTTAAATTTAAGGATATAAAAAAGGACAGAAGGTAAAACTCAAAGAATGCAGAATAAACTTTACAATAAAATTAGGAGAAAAATTTAAAAAATGGAAAATAGGACAAAAAGGCAATTTTTTAAATTTTTATTTTTATTAGTACATGTTCGCAGTACATCGTACATTCCTTCTGGTGACTTGGTCCACATGCATAGCACATCAGAATTCTTTTTCTCATCCCCTACTTCTCACCAATCCCTATCACTTGGTCCCTTCCTTTTTGGAAAAGAGCTATCTCCCTGTTTTTTATTATCTACCTTCTATTTTGCGCTTTAATTTACTTATATTTTGGGTTTCTCATAAGAAAAATCATGAAATATTTACACTTGTGTATCTAATTAACATTATAGTCTCAAGGTCCATCCATTTTCTTACAAATGACTCAAGTTTTTCTTTATAGCGGAGTAGTACTCCATTGGGTATAAGTACCACATTTTTAAATTCATTTATCTATTTATGGACATAGATGTGACTTCCAACTTTAGCTATTATGAGTTGTGCATCTGTAACTATGACTATGCATGCATCACTGTAATATGATACATATTAATATGATCTTTAACTCTTTGGGGAAGATACCTAGAAGGGAAATAGTTGGGTCAAATGGAATTTCTATTTTTATTTTTTTGAGGAATCTCCATACTGATTTCCATACTGGCTGGACTAGTTTACATTGTCTTCAACAATGAAGAAGGGTTTCTTTTCCCCAAAAGTCTTGCCAGCATTTATTATTAGATTTTATGATAATAGCCATTCTTTCTGGAGTAAGATGGAATCTCAGCATTGTTTTAATTTACATTTCTCTAATGGTCAGAGATGTTGAATATTTGTTATGTATTAATGGGCTATTTGTACTTCTTCTCAGAAGTGTTTACTAGTTCCAGTTTCCCACATAAGATTGAGACAAAATTAAACAACATAAAGAATGAAAACAGATAAGATAGAGGTTTTAAGTCGTTAATGAATAATACTACAGATAATTTTATGCAAAGATATACATAGAAGAAGGATAGTTTCCTAAAATATGCAAATTACCCAAATTGATTCAAGGATAAATTTAAAAAACCTAAATAAACAGAAAAAAAATCATTTGAAAAAGCAAAATCACCAAGTAAATTCCCTGCCTTCGGAAAATAGCATGGCAGAGACAATGTAGTGCAAGAAGGCCTCAATGCACCACTAGAAAGAAACACAGGCAGAGTGGATCAGGAGACAGGATCCATCAATATGCTCTATACAAGAAACACATTTAACTAGAAAGAAAATTCATAGACTGAAAGTCAAAGGAGAGAGAACAATGCCCTATGTGACAGGGAGCCAGAGAAAAAGTAGGGGTAACCTGCCCATTAATTGCAGAATGGATAAGAAAGACATGGGATTTTATGTGGTGGAAACCTACTCAGTTATAAAGGAAGATAATTTCAAGGCTCTTGAAATTAGGTGGATAGAGGCAACTGGTGATCATGCTACTGGATGAAATGGTTCAGTCACATGGGTGAATTTCATGTTGTCTCCCTAGTATAACAAACTAAAGGAGTTAGTAGGATCCAAAATGCACAATACATATTGGGAAAGTCAAAGGGGAGGAATTATCTAAAAAGGGAAGGAAGTGGCCATTGTGAATCTATTATTATGATTTGAAACTCATATTGTCTTCATTGTTCTGATTAATTTCATTTTATTCTGATTAGTTTGATATTATTTTACTTGATGGCATAGACAGCTATTTTAAAGATAACAAAATATATAATTGCAGCCATCAAGGATGTCCGATTGATTATCTTGTTTAGAAACTCTGTATTGCTTTCATTGTTTTGTTTTGATTGATTTTACTCTATTCTGTGTTGTTTGATTATAGTATGTCTGAAAGTGTAGGCAACTATTCTGAAGATAACAAACATTATGGTAGCCGCTGCTGTTTTACTAGTATCTGGAACTTCTGTATTGCTTACATTTTTCTGCTTTGTTTGTTTTTGTTTTTGTTTTTACTGTTTTATTTTGTTGTATTTTGTTTGATTTTACTCATCCCTGATGGTATGGGCAGGTATATTGCAGATAAAAAGAGGCATTATGGTAGCCATTATTGATTGCTTTTTACCCTGTTTAGAAGTCATGTACCATGTTCATTGTTTTGTTGTGATTGACTCTACTCTGTTTTATTTTGTTTGGTTGTATTTTTTAAAAAAAAAAAATTCCCTGCCTTCCCTCCATAGATCTGGACAGTCTTGCCAGGTCATTATATATAATATTCAGAAACAGATAATTTTTTTTTAATTTTAAAAAGAACAAAACAAAACAAAACAGAGTTAAAAACAATGAAGCATTTCAGAACAGAACACTGCAAGTAATACAGGTTTTCAAAATATAACAATAGGAGATTAACAATGGCTACCCTAGTGTCTCTTGTTTTCTTTGAAATGGTTGTTCATACATTCACACACAATAAACTTAAACAAAACAAAATAATATAAAACCAGATAAAACAAGAGTGAAAGCATCCCAGGCCTTCAAATCAGACAATAAGAAATCAACAATGGCTACCTTAATGTCCTTTGTTTTCTTCAAAAAAGCTAGAAACATAATTTGCATATCACACATATTTTTCCACCAAATAGAAAAAGAAAATAGATTGTTAAGTATAATAGTGAGAGAAGCTGCTCCCACTCTTATCCTTTGATTCCTGGACACAAGTATTCAGGCTTTGTAAGAGACACACTCATACACTGATCTCAGATTCAAACAAAACAGAACATCATACTTTCTAGGTGTCATTTTCCAACTGATGCTGTAACTTAGTCTTCAATAAAACATTCAAGTTTTCAATCAGGTCAGCCTTGTCTAAATAACAGGTACATAGTAAGATTGGTTGGATCCACAGATGTGAACCAACTGCTACATTTCCTTCACTGGGAATGAGTAATTAGATGCAGTTCTATTCCATAATAGTAAATAAGATGTGCAGAGAGCTGGTGGTGTTGACAGAGATACTATAGGCAGAAAAGTCAGGGCCTTGGGCAGTATGTTTGTTCAAGCTAAACAAATCCTTGCCAAATGCATGACAGGAGGGGCCAGAGCTAATCAGTGGTATCATATTGAGTACCAGTATTAGTCTCTGCTGTTGGAAGATTAAGCACTTAGCAGTAACATAAGCCAGGCTGACATAGTAAGAGGAATTCCTTTCTGCGGAGCCCATGCATTGCCCCAATACATGTCACCCCAGTCACTTGGTTTTTGTATCCATTGTGCAAGCACCAGGGTGCCTACAGAGAGAATTGGACCGATACCTTCACAAGTCATCATTTTTCAGAGCCTCTTCTGCACTGAAAGAGAGAAGAGAGTGATGCCCTTTGGTCTACACTCACATGAAACATAAATATCTTCACAATTTCTATCCAAATACCCATTCCCCCAACTTCCATGTCCCAAATAATCCAATTCTATTCCCTAATTCTTGATTAGCAAACCAAACTATTGACAACATCCCATAAATTAGTACTATTTATTTGGCCATATTTTATTCCAGATCCAATAAGCAACAAGATGTACTATTAAAGTTTTTCCACTGGATTTTCCTTCACTGCTGTCCTCAACGGTTGCTCCGGAATGACCTATTTTACAGAAACTGTCCACTGTTTGGTGGTACCAGCATATTGTGCAGACCCATCTGCAATCTAAGCTTGAAGTTTTTCTCTTCAATCAATGCATCATATGGAGATTCCAAAGAGGCAATAGATATGGGTTGAGGGAGAGAAGGAAATACAAGAATAAGTGCTGAGGTACTATGAGGTAATTCTTCATACAACTTACTTTTCAGACCTGCTTGAACTTGATCTCTTAGAAACCATTCCCACTAGATAATAGACTACTGTTGTACCACCTGCTCATCCTTAAGGCCAGGTGGTTTAAATGACATGTAGTTCACTATAGGATGCTCAGGCTTAAACATAGTTGTGTTTAGTCTTGATCAAAACCAATATCCAGGTAAAACCTTGCCAGTAAGGATAGTTATCTGTAGAAGAGAGTGTAGATTTGCTCCTAAATCCTTAAGGTCTGCACGGTCATTCTCCTATTGGAGCTTACCAGTGACTCTACTTGCCAGGGACACTTCCAGAAGCATCAGACGTGTAGGACTGTAAGAAGCAAATAGTAGGGAAGCTTGTATTGCAGTCAATACATTTTTTCCAGTCTTGGCCTCCACTCAAATAGGCATCATTATGGGAGATTTTGTATTTTTTATCAAAGTAGAATCCTCTAATGTGGTATGTCCTGCTTCTGAAACCCAAAAAGGCTAATCAAGCATTGTCTCGTTTTTGTATGGTGGATGATGCAAGGTGCAACAACTTACTCTTCACATCGAAGGAAATAACTTGACATAATTCAAACCATGGAACCCCCAGAATTCATCATAAGACAGTGAACCTCATTAGCAGAGTTTATTTCCCATGCTCTAGTTTTCATGTTTTACTAGAGCATCTAACGTAATTACCTACTTCCTGCTCATCAGATTCAATCAGAATAATGTTGATGTAGAGCATCAGTGTGATGTTCTGTGGATTGTCAAGGTGGTCAAGTTCTCTACAGACTCAGAGGACAGTAGAACTGACAAAGCCCCAAGACAATATTGTGAGGGTGTACTTTTGACTCTGCCAGGAAAAATTTCTGCTTCTGGTGGCCATCACAGATTCATATAAGGAAAAAGATTATACCTAGGTCAACAGTTGTGTACTATATGTGCCAATTTTCTCAAGGTAAAGCTATTACACCCAAGGTGGCAGATACTCTCCAAGTTCTTGACGGTTCACAATCATTATCCAAGATCCATTTGACAGGTGAATAAAGTGAGAAAATCACTATTCCTGCATTTTCTAGTGTTCAGTAGTATAATTTTGTAATTTTTCTGGTGCTGTGATAATATACCTGGTATATTGGCTTCATCAGGAAGGACAGTCTCAATGTCTTTCTCTTGGTTTTTCCTAAGAAACTGACCCTGAGTGTGCATGTGAGAGAGCCAGTGTGGTCATTCTTCTAGTTTCCAAGATGTATACTTCAGTTTTACATTCAACAACTAGAGAAATAACCTCAGGCAGTCTGCAGATTAACTGGGCCCATTATCTATCACCCTACCACTATAGGATTTGACTTTTATTGTTGACACGGTGGCAATTGTGTGTGTAGGAATTGGAATCAAATCAGGATCAGTATATAGAAATTCCCTAAAGTCTAGCTTACTTTCTTTTCCCTACCATCTCTCTAATAAGTGGCCTATGGCCCTTTTGCGGGAAACTTCAAAGAAGATTTGTAATACATACGTCAAGCATTTGTACACTTATGAAAATGTATTTTTATGTTCATTTGTACATATATACTTCCTCAAGGAGATCCAAGTTCCCTTCAATTAAAAGCTTAGTCTGGAAATTCACTGAATGGCCATGACCGTCTTCTGTGATGACTCAAGTTAGGTGTCGGGGTACTAGACCTAGAGTGTCTTGTCTATCTATTTTCTTTCTGTGGACACCGTGATGAAGTAAACACCACCTAAGATCTTGGCCAGCCAAGGAATTCTTATTACCAATACATCTGTGCCCCTCTTTACAGTAGATGTGCCCATTTTAGCTTAGGAGGTTAAATGCAGCCACCTGTCTTCTGCTACTCTAGGGCTGTACTGTCTCCTTGAAATCAGGGAGTACATCTCAGTGACAGTTTCCACTAGGCCATAAATATTCCACGAAGAAGAGCAACCATAAAACTTTTCAAGGATTCAGATTCTCCCTTCACTCGTGTGTGGTTTTTTTTTTTTTGTCTTTTGAGACAGGGTCTCACTATGCAGTTCAGGCTGGCCTTGGGCTCACTTTGTAGCCAGGTTGGTCTTGAACTTGCATTGATCCTCCTGCCTCAGTCTCCCAAGTGCTGGGATTACAGGAGTGCAGCACCACGCCTGGCTTCACTCATGTATTTCTTCAATGCCATAGTTGAAGGAGTGTCTTCTGGGCCTTCTTGTACAAAGTATATTGGGGTGACAGAGTGACAGTTGCACAGACTAAATCCAGTCCAGTACTCCCAAGCATAATGTGACAGGCACTCATTCTGTCCAAGACCTGTAGTCTGTACCTCTTTCCTTGAATCTACGTGAGGACTTGGAACTACCTTGACCATGGAGTACACTGGAAATGATCTCTGTCTCTGTCTCTGTCTCTGTCTCTGTCTCTGTCTCTGTCTCCCTCCCTCCCTCCCCATAGAAGCCAGTTGACATCCCATGAAGACACCCAAATAGCCCTATGGAGAGATTACATAAAGAAAAACTGAAATTTTCTGCCAACAGCAACTTTCCGTCCCTGAGAGGTGAGGCCCCCCACAAAGGGGATCCTATAGTTCAGTCAAGCCTTCAGATGACTACAGCCCCAGCTGGCATTTACTTATAATCTTAAGGAAAAACTCCAAGCCAGAATGGTTTAACTAAGCTGCTCTCAAACTCCTAACCCACAGAAACCATGAGGAAAAGAAGTTCCTACTCTTGTTTTTTTTTTTTTTTTTGCGGCACCGGGGATTGAACTCATGACCTCGCGCTTGCCAGGCAGGTGCTTAGGCCACTGAACTAGATCCCCAGCCCTTATATTTTTGAGACAGGGTCTCACTATGCCGTTCAGGCTGGCCTTGAGCTCACTTTGTAGCCCAGGCTGGTCTTGAACCCACAATGATCCTCCTGTCTCAGCCTCTCGAGTGCTAGGATTACAGGTATGAGCCACCACGCCTGGCAGAAGCTCCTACTCTTTTAAACCACTGAGTTCCTGCTGGGGTGATTGTTTTACACAGCAGTAGATTGCTGTTGCTTATGGATACATGTGCATTGCTTATGGATAGATGTGTAACAAAAGTAGAGGAAAACATGTATGAATGTTATTTCTACTTCAGCATACTTGTGATTTCTAGAGACAGAAAACAGGGATAGAATTGGGAAGGAGTTCAAAAGAGGCTTCAGAGGTATCAGTGATACTTTACTTTTTTAAAAAAAGCTCTAAAGCAAGTGTGATGCAAATTAAAATTTGTTAAATCTTTCATATACATAAAGTATATATAATATTATTCTGGCTTTTCTATACATTTTAAAAACTAAGTTTAAATACTGGAAGTGAGGGTACTAAAAATACTTTTGCTGTATCACATCTTGGTGAAAGTTAAGTTTCCTTCCCGATCTCAATGACAGAGTCTGATTTTGGCCGTTGACTCTTTACCAAACCTATCTGTCTTTAGCTTTTCCGCTGAGATTCTGTTCTTTCCATGAAGAATATGGCAGAAAAATGTTTCCAAATTGCAGACCTGAAGCTGACCCGTGGAAGTTTATGTTCTAAAGTCACTTGTACTCTAAAGTCACCATTTGTAATACTCTCAAGAATTGCTTTTATGAACATCATGATATGGATCGATGAATTTTGAAGTGGAGAGGAATTCCTGTCTGTCCTCTCTCCCACAACAGGGGTGGCTTTTAAAATGTCCCCAATGGGGTGAATCCAACCTGCTCTAACACCTCACAGTGACAGCTTCTCAGTCCTTCACAGAGCAGTGTGTTCCGTGGAACAGCATGGAAAGTGCCCAGTTCCTATGGAGCAGAAGTCCCTGTAACTCTTGCCCACTGCTTCTAAAGCAGCACATAAAAAGTTTCCTCCCTTCTACATAAATAGCCCTTCTAGTGTTTGAAAACAACAACCTGGTCCCTCTTGTGACTCCCTTACTCTTGGGAACAAATCTCCAGTTCCTTCAAAAAGAAAAGAACCCTCACGCTTCTGTCTGCTTTATATTCACGGGATTTTCATATAATCTTCAAATTTCCTGTGACT
>RJWT010036198.1:0-13314 GCA_004365215.1 Cuniculus paca | reverse complement strand
CCCAAAGGATTCGCTGTGCCTGCATTATATAAATAGGCTCCTCTGATAGTCAGGGCTCTGTCTCCTCTCCAACTACATCTACAGCTGATGGCGTATTACGTCAAGCTTTTTGGTATTTCTACTCCCCTTCCTATGGACATCAGCAAGCACAAGGTTCATGCAGGCTTTTTAAGAAATAGTTATGGAATTTTATTTTGATGTGAGAGTCTTTTATAACCAAACTATCAATGTTTATCAAGAAGCACATCATACTGTTATCTTCAAAGTAGTTGTTCATATTACAAGACCATAGGCATGAAAAACTAATCAAACAATATAGGCATGAATTTTTGTTTTCAATGAACTAATAGCAGTTAGTAGTATAACTACCTTAACTATTTTGCGTTTTTTTATTTACTTATTTTTCCTTTTCCCTTTCTTCTTTTCTCCTTTCCCCCATCCCAGTTTCACTTTCCTTTTGAACAGTTTCTTCTTATTTCACAATATCTATTGTACATTTTGGATCTTATTTACCCTTTCCTTGTCTTGCAGTAGGGAAACAATACAATGTTACATATATGCAATGTACTAACCATTGTTACTCTCCTACAATCTTGTATGGAAATTTTGTGCCATTGTTTTTATTGGATTGTATTCCTTTAAAATAAAAATAATTAAATTAAATGAGCACATCAGAAGCATGTCCTGAGGCCAGAGTATGTACAGTATATTTAAAAATCCCAGTGTCAAACTAACTGTAGCATAATATCAGGGAATGGAGTAGAGATAAGCAACAGTAATAGAACAGGCAGGAGAGGCAAGTAGAAGACAGACACACTGGGCCTTGGAAATCAGGTTAATAAGGTTAAACTTTATTCCAAGAGTTATAGGGAATCCCAGAAGGAGTGAGAAAGAACATGACGGGAGGCAGAGACTGTTGCAATGATCCAAGTAAGAGAGGACTCATTTTAGTAGGTCAATGATGTTATAAAAAAATAGACAAACTCAAAATCTATTATGGCAAGAGTCAAATGAATTTAGTAAAGATGAAGGGAGACACAAATAAGAGAACAAGAAGGGCAGAATGACGTCCAAACGTCTGGCTTAAGCATCTACAGAGAGTGGAAAAAGGTGCAAATTATAAATGCAGACAATCAGTGTAATTTGGGACTATCAGGTTAAGGCTTTTAGGCTACACAAGTAGAGGTGTTCGATAGGTAGCTGAGTATGGTGCACAGTCCAGGAAAAAGTCTTGAGACGGAGATAGAGTAATCACATAAAGTTAGTAAGTGTGTTGAAGCAAGTGAGGCCAGTCAAGCATGACGCAGTGAGGGAGGAAAGAAAGGATCCAGGGAAAAGTACTGGTTAAAACAAGTTACTAAGCCCTAGACAGAGGAAAAAGACCTCTTGAAGAAGACTGAGAGTTGTGCCCTCCAATCCAGTGGATGGTAGACATATGTAGCATTACATTAAAACTTTAATTAATTTAAATTAAAATTTAAAACTGTAACTTAAATTAAAATTTCAATTCTTCCATTTCTGTGGTCACATTTAAACTGCTCAACAATCACACAGAGTTAGTGGCTACCAGACTGAACCACACAGGTTAAAAAATATTTTCTTCATTTCAAGAAGTTCTACTGAGTAACACTGCTGCAGAGTGATGTACCTTTTTTAGGATGTTCTCTTAAATCCAAGATTATGTACACTTCCTAGAGTTCCAAGACCCCCATGGATAGGTTTGACTCATCCAATCAGATTGAAGCAAAGAGAAAAGAAACAATATCAATTCTGTCTACAGAAACTTCAGGCTAAATATTACCCAAGAAAGCCTCACAGAGCTGGAGGGGATGACTATGAAAGAACAATCACTCATCTCACAAGATTCACTTTAAGAGTGAAAATGAAGGCCAGGGATTTAGCTCAGCAGCACAAGCGCTTGCCTGGCAAGTGCAAGGTTGTGAGTTCGGTCCCCAAAAAGAGTAAAAATGAAGTTCAAAATAATAGATTTCAGGGTTGAAGTTATTTACTTTCAAAATGGTTCTTTGAACATTGAAAATTTTAATGTATTTGAATAGGAGATACTATTGATGTCCTCTCAAGTTGCTGAAGTTTATATTTCTACCTGATAATAATCCAGTGAGTAGCCAGGTATTTAATAGTTAACTGGCATATGAGTCAAAAGAAGAATCTTCTTATGCTCTAATACTCGTTTGGATTTTATCAGACAGAGAATACCCTTCTGTAAGAATAAGAACTAGAAATACCATTATAATAGATTACGATGTGTCTTCCCATTATAATAGATTATGATGCGTCTTTCCATTTCACAATACCATAACATAATAACATAAAAGAATATCACAATATCAAAGGAACTCACAATATCGAAATATAAAAGAAGAATGTAAAGGGAAAGACCATGCTTGCTCTGGAACTGGTGGCAAGGTTCAAATACACTTTTTGTAAAATGGCAACAGAGGAATTTCAGAAGATCAGGAAATAGATATAATGAATGTTACAACCCATGCAATTTTCATGGTGCTCATATAACAAGAACTGAACTATGCACACTGTATTATTTCCACTGTGAGAAAACAGGTGTTGAGACCTACTCAGTACGTTGAAAAACAAACAGACCTTGGTCTGCTGCTTATGGTATAGAGACATTACTTTAACAGCCCCTATCTGGAGCCCCTCTTTTTCTTAAATCACTGGACTGCATAAATCTTATAACTCAAGGGGCCAATTGTGTCCTGGAACAAATGAAGACAAGCACAAGAATTTGCAATTTTACTTCCCAAGGCATTCAGCTAACAAGCTTGCCTTGCTCTTCAAACAGCTGGATTACTATGAGTGAGGGAAAGTAAAAGAAGGAACAATTGGGCTAGTTCTTATTTTCTTAAATAGCAAAAACTAGGCATGTAATAAAATATAATACAGGAGTTTTTTCCAAAAGGAAAAAAAAATGACAAATTAAAATTCTTAAATCATAGGAAAAGTTGTCATTTACTTCTGAAACACTAAATGTTTAGGTTCAGAAACTACATTATAGTTGCATGACCAAGCTTTTGGAAGTCAGGAAATTCCAAAGAAGCCTACAGCAGAGCACACTTGGACATATAACACATGGTACATATTTTACGGTCCATGTTTAACAAACAACCGAGAGAGGGCAAATGAAGTCCCACATATCCAAACATGGCAGAATAAATTCTATTGTAGAAAAGAATTTTGAGATGCCCCAAACACTACTCTGACACTAAATATTCCATTAATCTAATTTTAGAAATTTATTTTCCCTTAAAAAAAATTTTAGAGCAAAAGAACCCACCCCAGTTTAAAAAACTAACATGTGTGAAACACTATTTACATCACCATCGCATAAATCTGAGAGGTGGACCCCTATCTTCTGGCAAATCTTTACAAAAAAAAAAAATCAGAACACAAATGCTCATTTTCCTCAACCTCAGACTTTAATTTTCTATCTTTGGAACTAAAAATACTTACATAATTGTCTTCAAATATGGCTTGACTTTTCTTCCTTGATGGAAACAGCATTTCTGCCAACTTTAAAATTTATAGCTACAACCATCTTTTTTTAATTTTTAAAAGCACAGCAAATACCACAACCCATCAAAGTGATTTTGAAATGAGAATTTCTTCATTTTCATAATTATCATATGTCACACTTAGAAGTATGTCAATTCAGCACACAAATGGATAGAACACTTACTCTGAGTCTTAGTGAGAAACATCATTTTTGATGATTAAGACTAGAAATTGGGAAAGGAGGATAAAGGGAAGTTGAAACTGATCAACAAATTGGATTAATATATGCAAGTACTGAAATGTCACACTGAACCCCATTAATATGTATAATTAGTACATGACAATCTTAAAAACATTGTTTTGGGAGATGATATTGGCAACTGAAAAACAGTAGCAATTATGCTATTGTATTTTAGTCACTATAAATTTGTACATCAAATGGTGCATTTAGTAACCAAACGTGTGTGTGTGTGTGTGTGTGTGTGTGTGTGTGTGCTTGAGCATGCGTGTGTATGTAGAGAAAGACTTATTCTTACAGACTACACAACAGTTTTCTAAAGTATGTACACATCACTTTATGAAATTGATGTCTCAACAATCTTGAAAGGTATACAATAAAGGGATTATTTAGTATTCCTTTTACCAGATTAGGAAATTAAGATATAGGAAGGTTAAATGCCTTGCCAGAATCCTAGAAAAATACCCAGACTTGTGAATCCCAGATCAGCCCTTTAGAAGATTCAGGTGAGAGAAGAAATATGCAAGGTAGCTGGATTTCTAGAATACTTTTAACAGTGGGGTTTTTCCTCTCCTCAACATCATAAAGGGTCATAATCTAGCTCATGTTTTAATACATGGGAGCAGTTACATGGATTAAAAAGAAACTGCATCAAAAGACTATTGTCTGAAAGCATTAAATTTGAAAATACACATGCTTTTGAGAACCTAGAAATGAATATAATATTACAATTTCACAGCTCCTGAGGTAGAAAATATTGAAGTTTATTAGGAAACAATTAAACTCTAGCCTATCTTTAAAAGAGAGAAAAGGCAGGAATGAAAAGAAGGAATGAAGAGAAGGAGGAAGGAAGGGAGAGCCAAACAAACAAAGAACTTCTCCCAAAAAAAAAAAAAAAAACACTAAAGAAAAGAGAAAAGGTAATTCAGGAAAAAAAGTTTCAAAAAAGAATATGGTGTGAAATTTAAAGTACATAAAATTAATTACGTACAGTTCCCACTTACTACATAAATATATTCAAAACTTGACTTTTCCCAAAGAAATCATGCCCTTTTCTCCCTTTTCCCCTTGAACTGAAATACTATGACCAGGCATTATTACGTTCTTTTCCCTTTTAAGTGATTGTGTCAAGTTTGCATCTACATCTGCTACTCTTTTATAACTGGCATTTGCAAACCATAAAAATAAACATGAAAGGCACTATTGATCTTATTTTTTAAGGATTTGTCTTTTATATTCCTCAAAGAAACAAGCAGGTAGCCAACGTTCCAGTTTAAATGGTTACCCATGTTTCCCTATACTTTTTAATTATTAAGCAAGCTCCAAAAAAAGGCAACAATAAGTTTTTTCTCCCCCCACCCCGCAATGGAAACTGAAGTAGAATCTAGCATAGGCCTCCTGGAGTTCTCCAACTGTGAGCGGTTCTGGAAGGAATCCTCAGATCTTCCTTCCAGACCGAGGGACAAGGGCACGTATCAGGGTCAGTGTGATTTACAGAAGGAAATGAACAGTGTAAATGGTGAGCGTCGTGGGGGCTAAGAGGGAGGGGAGAGGTCCATGTAAGATCTCAGTGGCCAACACCCACCTAGAAGACCGAATAGGCAAACGGGAATGCCTGCATCACTGTGTTCTAACTATATCCCTATTGCACAGACAGAAAGTGATCAAGGAAAACACTTACTACTCAACAGTAAGAGCCACTAGGTACAAAATATACTCACACTGATAACTGGGCATCAAAAATAGCCTAGATTAGACTGAGATCATTTACTCTGGGTAGTTGGGAATTTTCTCCGTAAACATAAATTTCCCGGACCAGTGTTTAATCACTTGGTCTACCTTGCCTGTTTCTTCTAAGTCAGGGCAAAATAAAGTGAATTAGCTTGACATTTCATTGTGTTTTACTTTTTGTCTCTGTTCTATAGAAGGGCATTTAAAATAGAAGTATGTAGGCTCTTTTATTTTATATTTTATATAAAATAGATTATTTTATAGACTTGAAGTTGGAACCGCTTGCAAGACCCAAATATTATTAGAGGTAGAATAAGACTCTTTTAAAAAAACAAAAATTGATTTCAAGAAAATATAGTGAATTCAAAGTGTTGAAAGCATCACATGATTAATAATATACCCTGAATAACTAACCATAACATCCGTATGACGGTATCTGTGAAGAACAGCAATATACGTGAATAAGGATGTATAAACTATAGACGTGATTTTATAAAAAAGAATGTTACCCAACAGATTAGCTCTAAGTCCACAAAAGATCATTTTTAAAGGCCTCTATATTCGGATCTTAAAAAGCCCTAAGCATTTGTAACCTGCAACTTGTACTTGATATTTCAAATTAATGTGAGAAATTGTTTCAAACAAATTTTAAATGTACACCCGTTACTGCTTATCTATGAGAGTTCAAGTAAACTGCAGATCATAGTCCAATAATAATGAGTATCTAAAACATAAGACTTCAAATGTTTTATAATAGAACTAACACTAGTACTTTATTGAGAGATTAGTAGATAATCTGCCTCTTGGCCTTGGAGTCCACTCCTAAATAGGTAGAGTCAGAGTTAATATTGGCACAGAGAATACTCTCAAAAGGTGGTGGAATTATAGTAGAACTCAGGAGTGTGTGTTCTGTACAAACCAGCAGGGACTGACAAATGACAGTCAATCGTTTCACGTACTTTGCAAAGCCAATGAAGTCTTCGTGGTTGGTGTTGATGTAGGAGACTTGAATGTCAATCAATAGCAGCACCTGCCAGGCAAAGAGAATCGCATCAGTGACACCCATCTTAAAAATTCTCAAACATAGGGCTGGGGATCTAGCTCGGCGGTCTAAGCGCCTGCCCGGCAAGCGCAAGGTCGTGAGTTCAATCCCCGGTGCCACAAAAAAAAAAAAAAAATTCTCAAACATTACATTCAATAATTGCTTGTAAATTATTTATCTGCATTTATTTATTTATTTATTTATTTTCTTCTTTGGAGACAGTATTTCGCTGTTCAGGCTGGTCTGAAATTCGCTATGCAGCCTAGGCTAGCCTCAAACTCGGGGGCTTCTTCTGTCTCAGCCTCCTGAGTGCTAGAATTACAGGCATGTGCCACCATGCCTGACCCCTGCATTTAATTTTTAAAGTGATTTTTCAATGAGAATGAAAAGTTACACTAACTTTTCTTCATTAGACCCACACCTTGGTGCTCTAAATTCGTAAATTAAAAACTAAATGAAAAGGAAGTCTGAGAATCAAATTATGTATCAGTTGATAACTACAGTTTTTCTGTTCCTCTAAAACATAGCATAGCATTCAAAAGAAGGATGAAGCAGCAGTATTACGTCTTGTTTTCTCTTTCCCTTTCCACCTCTCAGCAATCAAACAACTGAGAAAGGCAATACATAAAAATAAAACCTCCCTCAGATCAGTAGGCTTCATTATCAAATCAAAACATCAGCCAGGACTTTGCAAAAATGTCCTTTATAGAGGGATCTTTCCTGACCCATCTAAATCAGCACTCTCACTATTCTAGCGTCGAACCTGACCCTGTTTCCTCTGTAGCACTAAGAGCTGGTGGAGCGCGCCTTCGCAAAGTCAGCGTACGGGCTGCGTAGCCCCCATGCCTAGATCAGTGTCTGGGATGTCATGTGCATGCAAAAAAGAAGGAATGGATCGAACACATGTCGGAGCACCAGAAAATGTTGTAATACTAAAGTACTTGTAAACTCTTAAATCAGAGATTTGGAAGGCCTCTCTGCAGAAAAATATTCTCCAAAAGGGAAATGAGGAGGTGGAGAAAGAAAAAGGGGGGAAATGGAGCAACCAGGAACTGTAAGAAAGAGGGTCTTCTTCCAGAGACCTTGAATGTAGAATGCTTTCTACATTCCCTCAACTGCAAAATATCTCTTTTCAGATGCTGAGGCCTGTCGAGAGCGAAAAATATCTGAGCCATTGCCTCAAAACCTTCAGAGGGCTGTTCTTTATCTGTCCGATGTACTTCTGGTGACCACAAAGAGTATTTTCGTGCTGCCTCCCTTCACTAATGGTAACACATGAGTGCATCAGCGTCCTCTTGGTTAACAGCTTATGGGGGAATTTTACATCACGCTCCCCGGTGGGTATTTCCTTGGGAAAATCTTCCTGATTTTCACCACTCATCCTTACAGAAGACCAGGCTGGACCATGTTATGCCTCTCAGATTATCTGGGTCCATACTTAGATTGTACATGCACATATTACAAGGTAGATCGAAATATATCATGAATGTTTAAATTTTTAAAATTTATTATAGTAAAAGACACACTGCCCTTGATTGGTCCCCCTCAAAATATCCCTCCTTACTTTGAACACATTTGTTTCATCATTCTTGCCACTTTCTGAAGCAGTTTTGCAAGTCCTATTTCCCGAGTACCTTTCTGAGGTGTAGCCAAAAAAACAAAAATAAAAAAAATACTGCGAATGCTGCAATGGAGTCCCATCCAATGGAAAGGCAGGCTCCTGAAAACATTACAGTGTGTCCTCATTCACCTTATTCGCTGGATCGGGGACCATGCAAATTCTGACTTTTCCTTGGAGTTCAAATGACCATGAAAGGTAAATGTTTTGAATTGATTCAGAACACTGGGGCAGAAATGACTGCACAACTAAAGACACTCCCAAAAGAGGACTTGAAGAACTGCTTCAGAATGTGGCAAGAATGATGGGATGAGTGCGTTCAAAGTGAGGGGGAGGATTTCAAAGGTGATTCATTACAATGTGACTTTCACTGCAATAATTTCTTACGATTTAAACATTTACTGTATGTTTTGATCACACCTCACACACCCTGTACTTTTTAATTTACTGCAAATGTAATTAAATATTTCCATAATTTTTTGTGTGCTGTTTCTCTTTCCCCACAAGACTATAGCCTCTATAGAAACAGGGACTATGTCTATCTTATTCCCCAGTTTATCCCCAGAATCTAACATGATCCATGTAGTTAGTTGGTGCTGAATAAATATTTGTGGTTTTAATTTTGTAACTATCTACAAAGCTTACAGAACAATTTGTCTTACAGGGAGCAATTTATTCATATGGTGAGTTAGTATTGTTTCTTAGTATCTAGTGTTATGGACATTGAGGTTTTGCTTTTGTAGCTCATTTCCATCAGTCATCTGACCAAATATTGCTAAGAGTCACAAGGGGATTAGTCAAAAAACGAGATTTAAAAGTTCACTCTGAACCCAAGTCCAAAACTACATTCAAAACACAAGGGCTATGAAGTCAACACCATCGTATTAGTATGAAAAGGCTTTATATCATTGGGTGCAGTTTTATCTCTGAAAGAATACTGAACAGTTAAGAGTGACTTTTTATTAGATTAACTCTAGAATTGCCTCCATTCACCCAAAAATTAATCCCGATTCTGTTAAATATTATATTCCTAAACCCATTTGACCAAGACTTTGTATTAATAAACCTGTAATATTTAAGAATAAATAAATTGTTGCCACCATAAGGAGCAAACTATCTACAAAATTCTTCATATAACCAAAGGTTGTCGCATCTTGAACGTTCACACAGATTAATTGCAGCATAGGAGGAAAAAAGTAGAAAAAAAAAAAGGCTGTTCTTATTCATGTGCTCGGAAATGAGGAGGCTGTGTTCACCCTAGCACAGGGGCCACATATAGGGGATGAAAAGGAAAACAGCACATTTTTTCTCATTTTTTCACTTTCTCATAGTTTCACACTATGCTTTTTACCCACCGTTATTGAATATTTAGTTGAGGAAATGTAGAGTTAGTCCTGGAAGCAGTAACCATCCACCGAGTCAGTCACTTTGAGATGCAATTAAGTGTATGGAAACCCCTAGAAGAATCGCTGGCATGCATAGATGTTCCAAAAGTCTTTGTTTAAGAAAAAGTCTCACGGACAGATTTATGGTTCCCCATATGTTTAATTTTGAGGATTTTTTTCCTCACAAAGCTTCCTGAGCAGAGGTTGTCAATTATTCTTTTATTTAAAGAATAAAACTATAAGAATCTCTCAAAATGGTTCAGGTGCAGAGGCCTGGGGAAATGTGTCACCCTGACCAGATACCATATGGCCCAAGACAACACATAGTTCAGAATTTCAATGGAAGATCGTATTATCAAAGTGCCTGTTTCTACTGCAGCACACAGCTCTGCACTGAAGTGAGCACTGCCAGCCTTGAGAGGCAGCTGCTAACTGACTGAGCCAGCCATCTGAGATTGTCCTTTAAGAGAGAGACACCTAGCACCTCCCTTGTCACACCTGCAGAATGGCTTCCAACCTTTAGTTAATCTGAGTTGCACAAGGAAGATGTGTAACCTTGAAATCAGAAAAGGCCATTCTTTCTCCTATTTATCATGCACCATAGCTCTTTGAGAATAACAACAACTAAAATTAAAGACTAAGAACTGTATTTAGATTAATTCATCTCACTCTCATAGAAATGCCTGAGTTAATTCATTACCCTACTTTAAAATGAGGAAATTCAACTGGAAAGATGACAAGTTCAAGGTTAAATGTCAAGTAAGTGGTAGAGTTTGGATTTGAAATCGGGTAGTCTGAACCTAGAAGCGACAATCTGAGCAAAGCTGGAGGGTTTCAGCTTGACGTGAAGGCAGCTTTCTTGTGTCACAACGTCCATGACCACCTCTGAGTAACCCTGGTGGATTCCTGGCTATTGCTGCAGTTTCTCAGCTGCTACAAATAGACAAACCCACTAGAGTGGCACATAGAACTTCGGACCTGACCGTGGGGCCAGGAATGTGCTTGGCTCTTGAGATAAACTAGATGAATACTGGCCTGGATTAAGTCCCTTTTCCTGACCATTTTATAAGTTCCCATCTCTGACTCAAATTCCAGGAGTTCACCTCGCTTTGTGACCACCCAAGACCACACTCCCATTAGTAAGATCCCAAGAAATTGCACTCTGCACAATCACAGATCTGTCTGCTTCTTGCTTCAGTCCATGGCACCATGGAGCTGGTTTTCACACACTGGACCTGGTTGTTCCAGAACAAATGCTAAACTTGAATATGTCATTTTAGTAAAACAAAAATTATGAAACATGGAACAAGTCAACAAATGACTGAGCTATAATCACAAAGATGTTTAATAATTGTACCACTTTCCTTTCAATATTAATTTATATAGTATCCCTAATAGGTAAGTAGAATATATCATAATTTGAATAATTTAATCATATTAAATTGAAACAGCTTATTTACTTCAGAGCAGGTGTATAGCTGATTTAAGAAGTTAAGTTTTCTTGGTCCAAGATGTTAGATGGGGGAGGAGGGTACCTCTAGCTTGGAGCTACATATCTAGCCCCAGACTTCATTTCACTGACTCATGAGTTACTACAGACTTGTTTATCTCCACTAAGTTACAATGCCTATTATTTTTACTTCTGGCTTCATAGCTATCCAAGATCATGAAAGCTGGAAAACAAGTGAAAACTATAAATAGTGGCTAATTAACTCTCAAAGTACAACGATAAAAAGTAGTAACAGTGAGTTCCATGGCCCAAGCAGAGAGACAGTTGTTTCTGGAGTCACTCACCAAAATCCCTGGCTGCTGGGCCTCCAGCCCTCTGACTCTCCACTTTCTCCTCCTACCCTCCCCCTACCACCACACACACTGTGCGGTACGCATCTCTCCCACCATCGTGGTTTCTCTCTCTAATCCTCTTTTTTTTATTTTGCCTTTCTCTCTTTCTTCATTTTTTCTTTCCTCCTCTCCTTCTTCCAATTCACCTGAGAATCACACAATCTTTTTTTTTTTTGTCTTGCTATGCAGTTCAGGCTGGCCATGAGCTCACTTTGTAGCCCAGGCTGGTCTCAAACTTGCAATGATCCTCCTGCCTCAGCCTCCTAAGTGCTGGGATTGCAGGCCTGTGCCACCACACCCAGCTAACACAATCTTGAAATACTAATTTAGAGAGGTTTTCAGAGATCATACAGATCAACATCCCAATGCTGTACATGAGAAGAAAATAGTCCAAAGGAGTGATTCACACAAGAACATATGGTTATTTAGTGGAGAACACAAGGCCTGAGCCAGACGTTCTTTCCACCATGTCACTCGTCGGATTGTATTATGAAAGTTGAGTATTAGAAAACCTTTGCATTTCCTATTATAATATTTTATAAGTGGGAAAATCTATTTAAATATGAGAAAGTGTTATTTTCATATACTCCTTCATCTTTTAGAATGAATTATCCTCACTTAAAAAATAATCTTTCCAAATAACAGAGCCAGTTTCAAGGTCACTCCATGCAAAATAGTAAGAAATGTTTGGAAAAGCAGATTTTAAATTGGTTTTCAGTCATAAGTTCCATGGATAAGTTGATTAAAGCTATGACTTCTCTTCAGTAAAAAAGTAAACTCACACAACATTTTGCATAATATTTTAGGAATTTATGAACATCCTGCAGCCTATATGTAAATCCATTAAAAGTTAAGAATCCCTGTCTTACAGAAAAAAAAATGTGGTGTGTTTCTTAATTAGTGGTTTTCAAATTGGGATGTATATATGCTAGAGAGGTATCCATGATGGTCATGGAGTCTCGAGGGGAAAAATAATGAAATTACTTTTACTGCTTATAAACTTCATTCTTCTAAAGTCTTCATGTTTCTTATGTTTCTGACATGCATAAGATAATAGTAGAATAACACATGTGTATAATTCACACAAAAGTAGAAATGAATACAATGGGATTATATGTCCCACTATATTTTCCATGGATAGGAAGGGCTGAACTGACTGTTGGAGACCAACAGATGACTTCTTAGAGGACTTTCACTTCCCATGAGGCTCTTGCCCATCAGGGAAGGCCTCTCCTCACCTGGTCCTTCGTCTTCCCTTCTCGCTCACGAATGTGGTTAGCAACGATCCTTTCTGTTTCCTCACAAAGTCTGGGAAAATTCGCCAGCTGTGAAGAAAAATAGGCTGAGTGTTTATAATACAATACGCAAAAGGTTGTGCTACAAAAACAGGATCAGAGATAGTTTATGTTATTTTACAGAAGATACTCATTAGAATTCTTTAGAAGCAAAAGTTCAATGTCAGGAACTCCTGCAGAAGAATATCAGGGTGATAAAAACACCACCACAAACTATAATCAGGAGCTCATCATCCAAAAGGAGATACTTCAAAACCTGTACAGCAATTCCCTAGGAGAAAAGCAGAACCTAAGCTCTATCTAGCACTATGCTCTGAAGAGTTGGTACTTAAAATTTCAAGATGAAGAAGATGGAAAAGAGGATGTTAATGGCTAGCATTTATGTAGTGCTTACTGTGTGCACTCTGTGAATCATCTCATTGAATATACATATCAGTCATAAGAAACAGGCCTAATTATTAACCTTATTTTATACAGGAAGAAACTGAAGCACAGAGAGGTTAAATAACTTACCCGAGACCAAGCAGCTCAGAACTGGCAGACCCAGGGTTTCAACTCAAGTTTTAGGATTCTAGCACCCAAGATCATTTTATTTATTCTATGAGCCACAGAGAGATTACCATAATTTTTTT
>RJWT010036197.1:0-13320 GCA_004365215.1 Cuniculus paca | reverse complement strand
GTCCTTCTGAATTATGGACTACTCTGACTGTACATCATGCACAGTAGAAGATGCTAGCCCTGGAGAAGTCAAATGAGGACCTTTGCCCTCTTGGAAGACAATATGTTGATCACAGAATTATAACACAGTGAGTAAGAAAATGTATTCAGTGAACATTTAAAATTTGTCTCAAGATTCTTTATACAGGAATTATTCCTATTACTTTTCCTGCTTTATGCTTTGTATCTCTTTCTGGACAATTAGTGAGATTCTAATTCTGCACTATCAACACTGAAAACTAGAATGTTCCTCTGGCATTCTGGTATGATCTGGAAAATAAAAATATTTTGAAAAATACTACTGATCTAGACATGATTAGAAATAACTCTTATCCCCAAAAGGATGTTGTGCAGATAGAGCAGTACATGGCCAGCTGTCAGAGGAAATCTCATTGGCTTTATTTTCCTCCCAAGAGTGCAGTGAGCAGGTTCTTTCAGTGTATTTACCAGGATACTAGCTAAGAATATGCAAAATGAAAACATCTTTAAATTATCAGTATCTGCCAATAAATTCTCAGGTTTATAAATCTAGTGGACATGTTATTATAATGTGCTTAACACTGAGTATTTATGCTGCATTTCCTAAACCAAGCTCTTTAGTGTTAGGTACAGAATGCCAAAAAATGTTACTATACTGCATTTATGTTTTCCTGCAGCATCTCTGGTATTTCCCATGAGACATCATCACGTATGTAGTTTTGAATGCAGAGTGATATAATAAAGCAGAATAAAATATGATTGTAGACTACAATGATGGCACCACAGCAGGCCTCTTTGGTTTTTTTCATATTGAAAATTCAGCAGGACTATTAAAGTGTAATGGCACAGAACATCTTGTTAAAAAAAAAGAAAGAGCCACGGCCTTGTATAGTATTCTTGTTTATGGATGATATTTATTGCTTTTGTATTCTTATTGTAAGCTTCGAAGTCAATTGAAATGCAAGTGCTAATGAAACCTCCACCAGAACACATTTATTCTTCCCTACCCCAAATGAGTCTACAAGATGTAAATGACTTGCATATATCAACTGCACAGGTTTTATTGTTTTGGGTTAATTTATTCACTGTAATATTCTTAATGAAAGTAATGACTCTTACACTAGTTTGTATATTCACATACTACAGTTTTATTAAATCATGCTGGGAAAGTTCACACTGAAAGCCTTAAAATAGGGTTTCATGTTTCATCAAATATATAAAAATAGTATACTTACCCAAATATCAACACTACATATTTTGCTAACCATTCCTCTTAATTTTAATTCCTCAACATTTTTAAAGTTAGTACAAAATAGTATCTAACATACTACTCACATTTCTCATTGCATAATTTTTAAAATTTGTCAAACTTATGAGCTGTCCTTTAGTACTTAAAATCCATTGCACATTTTGTAGTTTACAAAGCTCCAAAACAATGACTTCAAACATTCATCCCCAATGTTTGCATTTGTACTTTAGGAAAAAGCAGATTTTTTAGAATTATGGAAATTCCTTACTGAGTAAAAACTGAAGTTTCCAATGAGTAATTCCTTTTAACTATGTTCTAGAGGTCAAAACAATCAGTAAATAAAACTCTTATATAGTTTCTAAACACAATTTAGGATATTTTTTTCTTTATATCCATTCCTTTTCATATGACACCTAGTACTAGTTAGCACCTCAGAGGTTTGCCCAAAATTTTGCTGAATGAATGAACAACCTACCAACACTTAAAGTTTTATTAGCATCTGGTTAAGTCTGTTTAAAAACTAACCCTGCAATTACCACTTTCTTTTCTAATCACTTATTACAAGCTATTAGATCTCTTGTAGTAACCTAGTATTAAAATTCTGGAGTAATCTTAAAATCAATCTTTCTGTAGGATTCAGTTCTTTCAATTAAACTCTCAAAAAGCATTTCAAATATGTTCCCCCTTGGCCACTTCTACTGCGTACATCAGCACTATTCTTTTATATTTCCCACTGCTAATAATATCTAAATTAGCTTTAGTTATACATTCCTTCTCTAACAGACTTATATGCTAGTCTATTTACTTTCTTAACCTACACTGCCGATCATG
The DNA here is from genome assembly GCA_004365215.1 of Cuniculus paca. NCBI lineage: Eukaryota > Metazoa > Chordata > Mammalia > Rodentia > Cuniculidae > Cuniculus > Cuniculus paca. The sequence goes on along the minus strand of RJWT010036197.1, from coordinate 11,223 downwards.
CAAATTCACTGCCCACAATTTAATAATCTAGATTCCATAGCATAGCATATAAGGATAAGATCTAAAGTCAACATACCTTTTTTGAGTATTTCTTATTTTCTCTCTTCACTTCCTTATGTTATGAGCAATTTTGAAGTCTTGGCATCATTAGAATTCACTAACTCTGGTTAATCTATCAAAATTGATTGCCTTCTTGACCTTTGAGTTCCTCCTGTATAGCCAAGGCTCCATTTAAATGTTTCTGATTAAAATCGGTGATAAATATAATTTGTCCTGTCTACTATCTCTCTAAATCTCTAACAAACTTCTTTTTGATACAAACATGCATTTACAACCAAATGTAAATCATTTGAATATTTTAAAATATTTTAAAGATCAATTTCTTGTTTGTTTTTTCTTCCTATTTCTGTATGATGTTTAGCATAAAGCAGTGTATGTGTTTGGTGTTCAACAGATATTCGTTGAATTCATCTGAATCTATAACGTAGTGTGTATATTTAAGAACTTCAAATTTTCATCTAATGTCTGTCAAATAAGCTCTACTCCTTTAGTCTTCATTCAAAACCTAATTTTCTAACTTAGAAGTCAGTTTAATTGCTTTTCTTTGAAGCAGAAGAATAAAGGAAGTGGATAAATGAGGGAGAGAAATGCAAAATGTAAGTACTATGATGGTACCCAGAAGTTAAATCATACTAAATAAATAAATAGATATAAATAAAAAAAACTGAGAGTTTCAGGTCTTGGAGGGCTTGTGCATGCTGGCTTAAGTAGCAAGTGATTTTTCCTCAATATATGAAAGGCATTTATCACATGGTCAGCTTTTCCATTTTAAAGAAAATATGTTTTCTGAATTTACAAAGGGACTTTCTTCCTGACACTGATTTTTCACTCAAGCGACAGCAATTTTAAAGCTTGACTCTGAGTGACAGCTAATGTTGCATCAGTGTGAACTGGTGAATGATAGCTTCCAAAGAAATATCCAAGAAACCCTTCAAGGTATCAAAAAGCTTTTGGTGCATAATCTGTTTTTGATTCAGAACCCTATAAGAAAAGTGCTTTTCAAAGATGTCATGAGTCTCAATGTCCTTTTCCTTCTATATCTTCCCACTCAGCATCGTATTTATAGCACAGTAATAGTTATATTCTTTGTGCTCAGGGCAGAAGAATTTCATTTTCATTTTAAAAATTAATCATTCATATGGTGGAGAGGACTTTCTAAGGCAGCTTTCACATTTTCATCTTCAACTTCGTTTGACGTGGACACTTTGTGTTTGTTTTTTACTTTCTAGGTGTCAGCGGTAAGAACTGATGGAAAATTTCTTTATAAACTCCTAAGAGAATCTTGGATGACTGCCACTTACAAAAATAGAATTAGGATATGATCTTTAAGTATGAGGATATTCTTATTTTAGGATTTTTGAAGTGTTTAATTAGCCACAACATCAGAAATTTCTTCATTATACTCAGTGGAATCCTATTTTTATCTGATGCTCTGTAGAATTAAATTCAGACTTTCTCGTAGTCACTGTCTATTAATTGTTTAAGTCTACAGGCCCTGTGGTATGTAGTATGAAGACCTTCCCGATAAACATGTATCTGTATTCTGGATGTACAGATGAAAACGTTTAAATTAAGAAAGTTTTCTGGAGTTACCTGGGCAGAACCCAGTTTTTCTGAAGTTCTATATAACTTTGAAACTCCTGCTTTAACTTCTACTTCTGACTACTGGCAACTCCTTTTGTAAATAAGTACTGCTACATAAACAATTTTCTCATTCTTTTAGTTTGTCTATGGCAGCACTGGCTGTTATTTTCTTATGGTGTAGCATGATACTCTTCTCCAAAAGCTACTGATAACTGTCTTTTTTGAGTCTTACCTAAACATGCTAGCAATTGATTGGACCTATAGCATACATTACAACCATAGAGATTTTACCACTGTAGATTTTAGTCTGTTTAGTTTTCCTTCTGATTTTTGTTTTCCATAGATTCCTTTCCAGATTTAAATGCAAATTTCTAGGTTTGGGATTTGTGCATTCTGGAGCAGATTAAGATTGTTCATTAATAATTAAGTGTTCTGGAATGTGAAAGCTAGAGCTAGATTAAGATTTTGTATAACAACAAATCTGCTGTTTCAAAAATATATACTTTTTTTTATTAGGCTTATCTTGATCATGCTACCTACATGAAGAGAACGTGTGTTTGTTTTATTTACTTTTTTACTTTTTTAATTTTTTGTTTGTTTTGTTTAGTCTTCCCTTGAATTATCAATTTTAGGAAAGGTCTCTGCATGCCATTTTGGAGATGTTAGTGTAATGCAATTATGACAAGGGCATAAATTTCCTGCATTATTTTAAAAGACCAATATTTATTTATGTGTTGTGTGCTGTAGGCAATCATGGCTACTAAAGCATGACCTTAGCTTACCTTCCAGAATAACAGATAGCATTTTACATGATTATTATATAAGTTGAATGTAAAATGGTCCAAGAGAGTTTCAAGAATGTGTTATGCAATTTCAGAGAAAAGAGATTAATTCTGCCCAATTTTTTTTTGAGAATTACTTAGGGGATGACATACTTTTAGCTTACTGTTGTTTTTTTCATTTTCTTATGAAAATGTATTAATTTAAAAATTAACATAAATTCTACTTTCTAAAGCAGTATAAGTAAGACTTGAGCAAGGTTTAAGGCATCCCAACAAAATGTAAATATCCCATACACTGTACATACTAAAAATAAAATTTATCTTGTCTAATAAAATACTTGAACTTTGCTACTGGTTTTTCTAATCTCCTTTTAATCAAAGAAAAAAGGGAAGGAAAACATAAAGCTGGAAATGCAGAAGATGAAAAAAGATAGAAAGAAGAGAGAAAGCAAAAGCCAAATACTTTCACTAATGCTAAACCTAATTATAACTTGGTGTAAGTGACTGCAGTATGGGAATACCAATAATTTTTTGTACTTCCAGCATTTTCTCTTTTACTTTTAGTTGATATCTGCATGTGAAATTCAAAGGCATATTTGCTGGCTTTTAAAAATTGATAATTCTTGCAAATATGTGTACTCAATCCTTGCCTTCAATAATGTAGAGTGAGTCAAATAATTTTCTTTCCAAGATAGTGTGATCACTTAACTCTTAATGTACTCCATTCCAGAGAAGAATCTTAGTCCTATTCCAGACAACATTAGTTTGCTCTCACGTGGATAACAATTTTCTAAGTACCAATTTTATCATATCATAGTACAGTTTTGTGCAAATCATTGTTAGCTTGTAAATGACAGGCAGTAACATTATAGTGTTTTACTGCTATTCAGATTGTGAGCAGCTAGTAACATCATAGAGCTGGTCTGTTATTGAAATAGTAAAATAAATATTTTTATTGAAATGCTTTATATGGTTGGGGAATCATACATTGAAATGGAATAGAAAAGAGATACTTACGCAGAGATAGATTAGACAAGGGATCTCAGAGGAGCTTCCCACATAATCATAGCGGAGGGAATGAGGGATCCTGTGATGGAATTTACAGCAAGGGCTTAATGTTGAATTACTACAGTGAAAAAAGTATGAAGGCTGAACATTTTATCTCTTAAAGAATGATACTTGAGGCTGCTTGGGTTGCTTGGATGTAATTCAGTCTCTTCAATTACAAATGTGACCCAACCAAATCCCAGAGACTTTAAATAGTAAGAAACAGTTCCCGTTTTAAGATACTGATCCAGATAATAAATGAACAAAGATGAAATAAGTATCTATTGCAACAAGTTCACATCAGTGTTGTGGTTATAGTTGTCACAGTAACTACAGTGTGGAAAAAAAGAAAAAGGGCCAAAGTCTAGAACAAAGCCAAAACATATTTGGGGATATCCTTTGATAAAGAATAACATTTGTCTTTGAAACAAGAAGACTGGTTGAAATTTACATCTCTCTGAGTAGAAAGCAATGGTACTTGGTTAATGATAAGTAATTATCATACATAAAAATAAGACATAATTATTAATAAAACAATAATAATTAATTTTAATTATAGATTTAGTTATAGATTTATAGTTGTGGGCCAGAAAAAGTTTGTTGTTGTCATTTATTTTACCTACAAGTGGATAATGAGAGGAAATTCTGGTAGATGCTAGTGTAAATTTTTCACTTAGTAGAATCATTTCCAGTTTTGTCAAAAGCAAATATACCATATATTTTGAAAACTCTAATTGAAAGTTTCAAACAAAAAGGATAATTATGATCTCATCAATATAATTCTATTACTAATACATTGGTATAATTTCCTCATAGATATATTGTACATACAATACAACTAATTAGGTTTACCAATTTATTGAGAAAATTACCATTAATGATTAGGTATAGAATGTTCCCCAAATATCTCATGCGTTCAGAGGTGGGGATTTTAGAAGGTAACTGAATGATAGTCATCAGTGGATTAATCCACTGATGAGTTTACAGTTAAATCTGCTATTAGCAGGTGGGACTGGTTGGAAAAGATGTGTCACTATGGCAGTCTTTACAAGGTGTACCTCCCTTCACACCTTTTTCCTTCTGTCTCTCTGACTAATTGTTTCTCTGGGTTGAGCAGGTTTCTTGCACTATGCCATCCCACCATACTGATTCTGCATTGCAGCCATCCAACCAGAGACTGAATCCTCTGAAAACCATGAACCACAGCAAGTTTTTTTTGTTGTTGTTGTTGCTGTTTTAGATTATTGGTGTTGGGTATTTTGTCATAGTGCCTGGACATTGACTAATATAATTACAAAGATTCTAAAGTCCATTAGATTTCACAATAAAAATATTTGGTTTCACTTATATTCAATTAGAATTTATTGGAATAAGTAATAATTTTGACTTCAGAAAACTTCAAAATTTCAAATAAATAAACTTAATAGCTTTAAAATATTGTTACACTTTTCCTTTAGGTCATTACAAAATCAATAGTTTTGACAGTCAAAGGTTTTCATTTATTGCTACTTGATGTGGCATCATAGAGAATTCAATCTTCAAGAGCAGATAGAAAAGTAAAACAAAGACATCTTTAAGTCTAATAGTTTTGCTTCCAGACAAAAGAAATAAAACACACTCAGAGATTATTAATTTGTTCTTTCAAAACCATGTGCTTTACTCCTTTGTGTGCTAGTCCAAAACAATGTTTTAGCTTCATTGCTTACTATGAACTTCCCTGTTCCCACTGCACTGATTAGGAACAATTCCTTCCAAATGAATCATTGTTGAATTGAAAAATATTCTAAATTGCTATGCACGGAATATACCGTATGTACTAACCATTGTGACTTGTCGGCGGGATACACCGGAGTGTCCGTTATTCGCTTATGTGATCACAGGGCTCACCTGGATCCGTACCTCACAGTTGCTCTCTAGGTCCTCAGCAGCATAACTCACTGCACATCACCAGTCCTGGAAAAGATCAACTGTGAAAAGTAGGATATCTATTGAATACATGTTGTCTTTGCACTTACATAAGGCAAATAAAGCATCACTAGAAAGAGAGGATATGCCCTACCTTTAATTAACAAACTTTGTTATGTTATTTCACACACCCCTCCTAAAGTAATGAAGTCACTTCTATAGTAAATATAGCACAACCTTCTGGTTTAGCTGTAATCAGAGAATTTTAATTGATGTAAAGGAATAAGCATTATCTTCTGCTTGACTGTGAGACTCTTAAGAACTACTCTAAAAAATTTGAGTATTATTACTTATATTCGTTATGCTATATATTAAAACTCTTGAATTTATTTATTTTTCGTACTTGGAACTTCATATACCTTCATCAGCATCTCAAATTCTTCCTACCATAACCCTTGCAATCAAGTACTTTTTCCTTCTATGAGTTTTACTATTTCAGATTTTGTGTGTGATGAGACCATACAGCAGTAGCCTTTCTGTGATTATTATCTTAGTATGATGTCCTCTAGGTCTATCTATGCTGTCACAAATTGCAGTATTTCTTATTTTTGAGACTCAAGAATATTCCATACTGTGTGTATAATTCATTTTTTTCATTTATCCCTCTTTGGACATGTAGGTTGTTTGTCTTTTTGATTATTCTGAACAATGTTGAAATGAACATAGAATGCCAGTACGTTTTTGAATTTTTTATTTCATTTTTTGAGTAAATAATTCTACAAATTGAATTATTGAGTCATACAGAAGTTTTATTTTTAATTTTTGGTCAAACTTTGAAACTCTTTTCCATAATGTCTATGCTAATCTACATTCCTACGATGTATAAGTATTTGATTTTCTCCACATAATTATCAATACTTCCTTTTCTAAAAAAAAGAAAAGAAAACTTAACTATCCTAAAAGATGGGTGCTGAAATCATTGTGGTTTTGATTTGAATTTTCCAGACCATTAGTGATATTTAGTATCTTTTCATATTTCCATTGATCACATGCATGTTTTCTTGAAAACAAGTCTTCATGGGTAATTAGTCCACGTAATAATTGGATACTTTTTGTTGTTATTGAGCTTTAAGTTCTTTGTAAATTTTGAATTCTAACTTCTTAGCAGATTCATGTTTTGCGAATATTTTCTCCTATTCCATAGGTTGTCTATTTTCCCTATTTCCTTTGCTGTCCAGGATCTGTTTACTGTGATATAGTCTCAGTAGTTTATTGTCTACTTTTGTTTCCTGCCTTTTTAGGATAATCTCCAAAATATCACAGCAAGATCAGTGTCAAAGATCTATCCCTTTCTAGCTATGAAATATTGTGTTCAGATGCTGTCTCCCAATATAAGACTGTTTAGGCTACATTGAAAATCTGTTGTTTATTGTAACCACCTGCATCAGTGATTTTAGCTGGATAATTTTCCGCAGCTTCTACATGAGCACTTGTTGTACTTTTATGTTCTGGGAACAGTATCTTTCCTCAAATCTTATGAATCAACTTCTACTAACTTTAGACTTTTCTTTTGCATCTTTCTCCCTTCTCTCAGGCTTCATAGAACTGGAAATAGGGCTTTTCCCTTCATTAGTCTTTGGCTTGAGGAGTTGTCTTGGTTGGCTTGATCTATCTAGAGTTAAAATTAAATCAGTAATAAGGTCGTTTTGGTTTCACATCGTTCATGTATTTGTTGAACAGCACATTTACTTTCTTCAGTAACTTTCCCTTGGAATTCACAAACTGGATGTTTGTCAGGAGAGACTTAACATTTGGCTTATCTTACACTGTGATGTGCCTTCCTCATTAGGAAAATTTTTATTTAAAATGAGAGATATGTGGCTATTCTTTACCTTGAACATTTACAGTCCTGCAGGAATGGTATCTGATTTAATTTCAAAATTGTATCTCAGGGAAAGACAGGGAGGAGGACAGGGAACCACGGTTAAGTGGGGAATCAGAACACGCATAATGCACAAATGAGTTAGTTAAGTCACTATCTTACATGTGCATGGTTTGTGGTACCTTAAAAGAGTTATAAATGGTAGCATGAAATATCATCAAGCACAGAAAACAACTACAGATATCATAATAAAAAGTTCAAAACATAGTGAAAATGTATAAGGTGTTACATAAAGACTTGAAGGGAGCATGCACTTCAACAAAATGGTGCCAATAATTTTGCTTGATATAGATAAGGTTAATAGAGCATTCAATTTGTGAAAAATACAATACTTGGAAAGCAAAGTGTAATGAGGTACATTATTGCATAAAGCAAAGTACAATAAAACAATTTTGCCTATAAAGAGCTTTAAACACCTTGGCTAAATTAATTTGTAAGTATTTATAAATTTTTGTTCTTTTTAAATGGTATTATTTTCATTTTGGTTTTGAATAATTTATTATTAGTTTATAGAAACAACCGATTTTTTGCAAGCACATTTTATACCTTTAGATTTTACTTCATTTGTTAGTTCTAACTGATGTTTTTTTCTTTTCTTTGTCGGAATCTTTAAGGGCTTTTACATTTAATATCATGTCATATACAAAGAGAAAGTTTTCTCTCTTTTCTAATTGGATGTACTTTATTTCTTTGTCTTGGCTGATTTGTCTGGATAGGAATTACAGTAGTCTTTTGCAGATAAGTGGCTCTTATAGTTCTTGATCTTAGAGATAAACTTGCAGGTTTTCCCCACTAATGATTATGCTAACTGTGATTTTGTCATACAGATATTTATTGTGCTGAGATATTTTTCTTCTATATAGTAGTTGTGCATCCATACAGTTAACAAAGTATTGGTTGAAAATATTAAAAATAATTATGTGTTCACTGAAAATGTAAAAACACTTTATAATTATTTTCTAATAGAGTATAACATGTATTCACATAACATTTATGTTGTGTTAGGTATTATAAATACTTTAAATTTAAATGATGTGTGTAAAGTATATGCAAATATTATACTATTTTATATGAGATCTGAGTAGCCATAGGTGTTATTATCCATGGAAGTATGTTGGAGCCAATTCCCCAAGATACTGTGAAACAACTATGCTTAGATTGCTGACCACTGTTATTATTAAAAGGTTTTAAATTTTCAAATGCTTTTTCTGCACCTATGAAGATCTCTAGATTACTTATCCTTCGTTCTGCTAAAGTTGTGTGTCCTAATTATGACTTAAGTATCCATCATTTGATGATTGTGAGCCATTATTCCATTTCAGGGACAAATTCTGATGACTAAATGGGTTGTCCTTTTAATATTATATTTAATTTGTTGTGAATTTGAGCATCCATATTAATCAAGAATATTGTCCTGAAATTTTCTTTGCATGTGGAATCCTATCAGAGTAATTCTGGCCCCATACCCTGAGTTTTGGATTTTTTTTCTTATTTAATTTTTCTGTAAGATAATAAGGAGTGCTGGCATTAATTCTTAAATGTTTTGTAGAACTCACTAGTGAAGCCACCTGGTCCTAGACTTCTTTTTTGAGTAGTTTTAGATTGGTGATCCAATTTTCATATTTGTTACTGAATATGTTCAGATTTTTGAATTTTCGGTCATGAGGTCTAAGAATTTTTCCATTTCTTCTACATTATCAAATTTGTTAATGTGAAATTTTATGCTATACTCATGGTCTTTTGCATTTCATTGAGTCAATTGTAAAGTCTCATGTTTCACTTAGAAATTTATTTGAGTCATCTTTCCTAGTTAGTTTTACAGAAATTTTGTTAACTTTATTTAGGTTTTCAACAATTCAACTGTTACACTTTTTTTTCATGTTTTTCATTTATTGCTGCAATGGTATTTATTATTTATAATTTGTTCTTTTCTCAAGTCTTTTGGGGCATAATATTTGATTGTTAATTTGTGATTTCTCTAGTATATAAATATAGGTGTTTAACACTAGAATTTCTTGTTACATTTATTACAGTTTAGTCTGTTGTGTTCTTATTTTTCTCTTTTCACAAGATATTTTTTATATTTTTTTATTTTTATTGGCACAGAAATTGCCCAGAAATATGTTGATTCACATATATTTGTGAATTTTCCAATTATTTTTTCCTATTTTAGGGTTTAGTTTCATAAAATTATGGTAAAAAAGATGCATGATATAATTTCAATATTTTTAAAGTTGCTAAGACTTGGTTTATGAGTAACATATGCTCTGTCTTGGATAAGTTTCAATGAACACTTAAGAAAAATGTAAAGAGAGACTCCCAAAATTCATGGGATGATGTTCCTATAGCACCTGAAAGTTATGAAACCATGAATTTCAGATATAGTCATAATAAATGCCTATTTTTATAGTTTAAACCCTAAATATGCTATGTGTCCATAGTTATGTAATTTAATTCAATAAAATACTATATTAATGAAGCTTAGAAGGTGCAAGGTGCTTTGGCGGCACCTTAGGGATCTTAGGGCTTTAAGAAGAACAAAGCTGAGAACACTCAAAATAACTACACATGGTACAGCAACCTGTTATGATGCAGGAATGCTGTTGCATTTGCTGAGATGGGTGACAGGGCAGGAGCCAACCAGCAGCAAGGAGAACTGAATAATGATCTCAAACTGGCTACTTGCAAACTTCTTGTCAAAAAACAGTTGCAGTTTCTGTGCCATTGCAGGGGTTTCCAAGAACAATAGTTAGGTTCTAAGGATAATCCAGTGAATGACTGATGAGGTGAACTCTAAACAGAAACTTCATGGTGGTGTACTATGCTGTTTGCCATTAGACAGAACGTTCTGTATAGGTCTGGTAAGTTCATTTAGTCTTATGTTAGTCAACTTCCCATTGTTGTAGCAAAATTCCTCAGATAATTAATTTAAAAAGATAAGCTGTTGATTTAGGCTCTTAGTTTCAGCAGTTCCAGTTTGTAGTCAATTAGTCCTGTGGCTGTGGCACTAATGTGAGGTGGCATATCATGGAGGGGGGCAAACTGCTGAAAAGTGCAGAGATTGAAAGGAAACAGACTGGAATTCCACAATCAGCTTAGACCTAAGTTTCTCCAGCTGTACCTCATCTCTGAAAGACTCCACGTTCTTCCAACACCACAATCAGGTACCAAAAATGTTCTTGTTTAACCCAAGCATGTTTAGAGATTGCTTACTCAAACTACAGGACTTGCATAGTTCAAGTGTAATATTAGCTTATAAATTTTCTGTCTAAATAATATACACAGTGTTGAAAGAGAGGTTTTAGAGTTTCCTATGTGTTCTTGTATTGATAGGTTTTAAATGTTTTTTAAAACATATTTAGGTACTAGTGTGTTTGGTGCATAGATATTCATGATTGCTATCCTTTTGATGCATTGCACCCTTTATTGTTAAAAACTGTGCTGATTCATTTGTCCTCTGGTGATATATTTTCACTGAAAGCCTATTTTTCTTTTAATAGTCACATCTGGTCAGTTTGGATGGCCATTTGTTTAGAAATATTTTTCTCCTTCTCTTCACTTCAACCTGTATGTTTCCTTAAGGCCAAAGTGAGGCTCTTTTGGGCAACATGTTGAGTTTTTTTCTTTTATCCATTCAGTCACTCTATGTCTTTAGCTTGGACATTTAATGTATTTACATTTAAAGTAATGATGAGAAAGGGCTTATTTTTTGCCAGTTTGTTAATTGTTATCTCTGTCTTGTAGCTTCTTGTACCTCTCTCCTGCCTTACTGCTTTCCTTTGTGATCTGATGTGTGTGCTATAGCATTGTGCTTTCTTTTATCTTTATCTCTTTTGAGTCTGTGCATTTTATGACATAACTGAGTCTTACATGAACTATCTTATAGATTGAACAGTCTATTTA
>RJWT010036196.1:0-13326 GCA_004365215.1 Cuniculus paca | reverse complement strand
ATTCGCACAATAGCCAGTGATAAGTTCCAGTCCGAAGCAATGGTAAAACTTATCCAACACTTTGGTTGGGTCTGGGTAGGCACTATTGCAGCTGATGATGATTACGGTAAATACGGAGTGAAAGCTTTTAAAGAGCAAATGGAGAGTGCTAATCTCTGTATTGCATTCTCTGAGACCATACCCAAAGTCTATTCCAATGAGAAAATGCAAAAAGCTGTTAAAGCTGTACGGAGTTCTACTGCCAGAGTCATTGTGCTTTATGCATCTGATATTGACCTCAGTCCTTTTGTACTGGAAATGGTTTACCATAACATAACTGACAGAACATGGATAGCAAGTGAAGCATGGATTACCTCAGCCCTCATTGCAAAGCCTGAATATTTCCCATATTTCGGAGGAAGTATTGGATTTGCAATACCAAGAACTGATATACCAGGATTAAAAGAATTTCTTTATGATGTTCATCCTAGTAAGGATCCAAATGATGTCCTGACCATTGAATTCTGGCAAACTGCGTTTAACTGTACTTGGCCAAATAGTAGCGTTCCCTACAATGTTGACCATAGAGTGAACATGACAGGCAAAGAAGACAGATTATATTCCATGTCTGATAAATTCTGTACTGGAGAGGAGAAGCTGGAAGAACTTAACAATACCTACTTGGATGTGTCTCAGCTCAGAATTACAAACAATGTCAAACAAGCTGTGTATGCTATGGCTTATGCCTTGGATCAACTAAGTAGATGTGAAGACGGACAGGGGCCATTCATGCCAGAAAACACTTGTGCATATTTACCTGATTTTGAACCTTGGCAAGTAAGTTGTTTTTCTTCAACCTGACAATTATAAGATAGAGCTTAATGAAATGACATGACTTGACAACTATAAGAATTTATGCTATTGAAACTATTGGTTTGCCTTTGTACTTAGTAGGCATGATTTTATCATATGCTCACCTAAAAATAATGGTTTGCTTGTGTGGCTATATGCACATCACTACAGTTGCCATTTTCTAACAGTTATTACTAGGTTTGAGGTTCATGATATGAAACTTTCCAAAATAGGGCCTTAAACAAGATATTTTTTCCTTCACATAAACATAAAGATAAGCGTTCTAAGACTGAAAGAGTGATGCAGAGACCCAGATTTCTCTTATTTTGTTGCTCCACCATCTACAATATGGGGAATTCACCTTGTGGTCTAAGGTGGCTACTTAGGCTTCCAACATGTGCCCATGTTTTAACTAGTAGGAAGGAGAAAAGGCAAAGACAGGCATACCCCTGTGTAAAGATTTTTCCTGGAAATTGCATACAGTTTTCCTTACATTCTAGTAGCCAGCCTTTTGTCATATGGTCATATCTAGCTTCAAGGGAAACTGGAAGATGTAGTCTTTGTGTAGTGTGGGAGTGGACACAAGAGCGTGAATGCCAGGAGATAAAGATTAGGGGGAGCTCTCTCGGAGATTTGCTCCCACATCTCCTGTCCTCGGTCTGATGTTGAACAACTGATATTGGGACATAGTTTCCTGAATGGTCTTGCCAAGATGCACCTACCAAAATGCTTCCCTGCTTACATCCTCCAGTACCTCCCCTGTTGCCTTGAAAAGATAATGTAGGAGCATCCCTGACCCCGCCCTGTCAGCCCTCCTTGACTCTCTGATTTTATCATCCCTCCTTCCCGACCCTCACCAGTTTTATCTCCTGCAACACTAAATCATTTATCACGCTCAAGGGTCCACAGTGGCTGGGACCACTGCATCTTTATTTTTATTTTCAAATTGATCACATATTGCATTTAGTTTTGTTTCTTGTTAGTCTATCCAAATCTGTAACAGCTTTTTCTTTCCTCATTTTTCAGTTTTCCAGAGTACTGGTCACATACTTTTAGAATTTTTTAAAATTTAGGTCTGTGTAATTTTTTTCATAATGAGATTAAGGTTATGCATTTTTGGCAAAAAATGGCATAGAAGTGAAAATATTGTGTCCTTTTCTATGCCTCACGTCAAGTAACTGGTGACATAACTTTGGCCACTTACTTACATTGATGTCACGTTTTTCCACTGTGAAGTTACTCTATTTTTCTTTGGGATTCATAATTATCCTGTGGAGCAATGTTTTGTGAAAATGCCCTGTTTTCATCATTACCACGTTGTTTGAAAAGTGATGATTTTCTTTTTACCTCATTTCTTCTAAATTTAATAACTGGAACTCTACTCCTCTTTCACTGATTTATTTCTACTGATTAGGCTCAGCTTTTTATTTTTATTCTGTGCGTAACAATCCATAATTATCATTTATTTTGTTGCTCAGCGTTTCTCAGATTTGTCCAGCAGGAGACACTTTGAGTTGGATCTTGTTTTTTTAATATTCTCTTTTTTATATACATTCTTATAATTTTTAATTTTTATATATATTCTTATAATCATTAGTGTTTGGAACTTTAATGTTTCAGGCTTCCCTTATACTTTCGCTGCCCCAGATCTGCAGTCAACCATTTCTCCAAAGAGCCCTTTTTCTATTTATGGAACAATGGAATTTAGACACCAAAATGTGAGTGCTAGGCTTGTTTATTGATGCCAAAGGAATTGTAATAAATTCAAAATGAGAAATGAAATTATATTTTAAATGCCCAAAGAGAGTTTTTTGTTTTAAAAGAAGTCTTCTGGGTATGTCTTTTACAATAAAAAAGACCTTTCTTTGTATGGTGAAGAATCACCCTCTAAATTATTATTTGAACACTGCAACATTAAATTTAAATTAGTGCAAAGGGCAACAATTATATGTTAGAATGTTAGAAGAATTTTAGGGATGGTTCAGGGAGCACACAATGTCAAGGAGAATGCTGGGTTAGCCTGTAATGCAGTTCATTCTCTTTGATATATTCTTTACAAGTCAGCAAGTCAAGACTAAAAAGCAAGACCTCTCATTAGAGAATGTTAATACAGGCATTTAAAAAGGCCTCATAAATATATCAAAATTAAAATCTTATATTTATTTAAAATTAAAAATTGTACATTTCATACCTTTTTTTTAGCTTATTCCATTAGTAGACTTGGTCAGAAAATATATGTTTGGGAAACTCTTTTAAAATTATGGTATTACTGAACATTTATAAAATATTTTTCTATACCTGGTGGTGGAGACCTTTGTCCTACCATCTAATGATAACAAATAGAATTATAGAAAGGTTGTTGTAAGGAACGTTCAGGGAGGAAGTCTCTTTGCTTTACTTTTTTTTTTTTCTTTTTTTCTTGAGACAGGGTCTTGCTATGCAGTTCAGGCTGGTTTGGACTCATTACGTAGCCTAGGCTGACCTCAAACTCATGGAAGTCCCTCTGCCTCGGCCTCCCAAGTGCTGGGACTACAGGCATGCGCTACAACTCCTGGCCTTGCTTTAATTCTTCTGAAGATGAAAAAAGATCAAGAAAAGTTTCTACTCAAATGTTAGTCAGTTTTCTGTCATTGTGACAAAATATCTAAGAAAAACAACTTGGAGGAAGAAAGTTCTATGTTCCTCACAGTTTCAGAGATGGCAGTTTGTTAGCGCCAATAGCATGGGCCTGTGGAGAGGTAGAGCATTATGCCAGCAGAAAGGTGTTGAGGAGGAAGCTCTTAACCTCATGGTGGGCAGGAAATAGAGGGGGCAGGGGACGAGGCAGGAAGGGAGTGAGGGAGAGAGAGAGAGAGAGAGAGGGAGATATTTGGGGACAGTATAATCCCCAAGGTTATGCCCCCCTGCCCCACTCACTTCAGCGAGATCCCAGCTCCTGAGTCTTCATGACCTCCAATAAAATGATCTCATTAAGAATCAGCCAACAGGTGAATCCACTGATGAACTTAGAAATCCAATCAACTTTTAAACACCGAATGTTAAACATTAAATTCTGAACATTGGTGCTTTGGGATCAAGCCTTCAACAATTTGGGGAACATTTAAGATTCAAACCATGATGCCAATGGACTCAGTGATAAAAGCCACTCCGTTGTGAACCCTGATACAGATTTTAAGTGGACTGAAGAGAATGAGATTGTTAAAGAGGGAAAAGGAAGGATAAAAGGACAGGGGACCAGAGTGGTCCTAGTGGTATATGATTGTGATACTTACCTTGGTATAGTCACTTGCTAAAGGTGTTCAGGTCACAGACATAGGGAGGATTAATTGTCCTCTTTTACAGACCAGGAAGCTAGTGCTTAGTTAATGTAGGACTTGATATTTAACAGAGCCAAAATGATTCCAGATCACCAGACATCATGATTCAAGCTATATCCACTAAGGTTTGTGGTTTTATGGATTTGTGGTAACTCGATTATAAGCCCAGCATGTGGTACTAAAAATCAACGATTTATCCCTGGTAGGATTGGTCCCCCCAGCTAAGACTGACTAGGTGAAGCAAGTGTGAGAGAGATATTATTTTTTTGGAAAATTCCTGCTGATTTCTACAGATCCTTTTCTAGGTGTAGAACAAGACCCATCCACTATTGTACCCTTGACCATGACTCCTTCTGCACACCCTCACCCTGAGGCACTGTGGAGCTGAAGGGTATAGAGGCATATCTCGTTCTTCTGGCTTACAAGCTCTTTGTCCCAGTACTTACTAGGCAAATTTTTACCAGTTCTTTTAAACTCAGTTCAGGTGATCATTTCCAGGGAAGTAAAAGATCTACAACTTTGCAACTACCTACTACTTTGTCTTTGCCTTTTTAACACTATTTCCACTATATCGACATAGACCATACTGGATATTACTGTTAGCAGCACCTATTTGCCTAGAGGCACCGTATGTCTAGCACCTGACACTCAGAGTGGTGGTGGTGGTGGTGGTAGTGTAGTCTGGTATGTATAAGTAGAAGAAATCTAGGATGGAAGTAAAAACACTCTCCTTTCCTATGAAGGTATTAGTGAATATTTGGCACTGCTATGCTTTAGTATAAACTAGTGTTATATAATAAAAATATACAATTTTAATATACCATGCAGGTGAGTTAAACTTTCTTAGTGGTAAAATTGAAAAATGAAAAAAGAAATAGATAGAATTAAATCTAATAATTTATTTAACCTGATATATCTGAAATAATACTCTAACATCAGAATTATAATCTAATATGAAATAATGATATGAAATTATTAATGAGATAGTTTACACTTTCATTTAAAAATTAAATCCTTATAAGTCCAGCCACCTTCAAGTCTGAATTATCAGACATGGCTAGAGTTGTTGTGTTACACAGCAAAGGTATAGAAGAATAGAACAAAAAATACAATCCCATGAATTAAATGAGTTTGAAATAACTTTCTTTATAAAACTGTTTTCCAGACAATTGAACTTTACAAATTGCTTTTTCCCCACCTTGCTTTCTAGCTAATGTACTATGTGAAGACACTTAAATTCAAAACCCATGATGGAAGGAAAATAGAAATTGATCCAAATGGAGATGTGACTGGATACTATGATATTCTAAATTGGCAATTAGATGATAATGGAGAAATTGCCTTTGTGAAGGTTGGAGAATATAAATTTGCATCAAATAAGTTTGAACTTGTTTTCAAAAAGAATTCGACGATATTTTGGAACACGGAATCATCAGGGGTTAGTTGTTCTGACACCTCATTTTGTATGTATATAATCACATTGCTATATTTTTTTCATGCAGTGATGGAATGCAAAACACTAGAGATGTTTCCAAATTCCAGGTCAATTTTCCCAAGTACAGCACATATCTTATCTATATATGGATTCAGATTTTTTTCTTGTTTGGAACATTTTCTTGGGTTGCAGTATTACATATTAATTTCATTATTTTGTTTTGCTTCTTCAAGTAATCCAGTGACACTTTCTTGACCTTCTTTGTCTGTCTTTCATTTCATCCACTTTTCTCAACTAGTTTTTGTCTTTTTCTTTATCATTCTTATTCTCTTTGTATTTTCCTGCTTTTATTTGATGACCCTTATTACATTTTCATTGAAATAAATTCTTTTTTGAACCTCTTGTTACCATTATCTTAATTTCTGAAGTGAAAATTTTTTTAGTTTCTTTCTGAGTAAAATAAACTTTTAAAATTTCTTCCAATTTTCTATCATGTATTTCTTTTAAAATTTCTTCCTTTGCTTTTTAATATTTAAATTATTTTCAACTTACATAAAACATAAAAACTGCATGTATTTCTGGGTTCTATGTGATATTTCTATAAATACACTGCAATTTTTGGATCAGGTTAAACATGTCTATCTCATCAAATATTTATCATTCTCCTTACAGTGTCTTAAAGGATAGTAACATGAGGGAAAAATAACAAGGATGAGATAGGGTGTGCTGGGTACAGTATTGCACTGTAATTTTGGTGTGGTCAGGCTGTGGCATTTGAGGAAAAGTCCAAAAGCAAGGAGGTTGGTATGGTGGCACATACTTGCAGTCCCAGCACCCAAGAGGCTGAGGCAGAATTGTTATGAATTTGAAGCCAGCCTGAACTGCCTAGTGAGACCCTGACTCAAGCAAACCAGAAACAAAAACAAAAACTGCAAAACAAACAAACAAAACCTGGAAGGAAGTGAATCCACTCATTACCAAGGGGAAACACTGCAGTCAGAGATTCACCAGCTTCTGAATCCTGAGCTTGGCATTCTAGAGAGACAGTAAGGGATCAGCGTGCCCAGAAAGAGTGTAAGAGAGAATAGGAGAGGGGATAACAGAGGCCAGAGAACATCAGACCAGGTAACCTTTGTGGTTACTGGAAGTTGGCTTTGGCACTGAATAAAAAGGAAAGCCATAGAAGAGTTTGACCAAAGAGGGTCGCAATCTGATTTAGGGATTTTAAGGATCATTCTGTCTGCTATGTTGCAAATAAAAAGTGTGGATACTGGAGGAAGGAGAGTAGAACCAGGGACACTGTTAGAAGATCATAAAATCATACCCCCAAATCGAGGTAGTTTGGACTAGAATGGGTGAGAGAAGTGTTAAAGTAGTTAGATTTTGGATGTCCTACAGGTACAAGACAGATTGGACCTGAAAGTGTCCTTATCCAACAACTGGAAGATAGTATAGGGTGTGATTGAAGTCATGATGATGACCCAAGGCTGGTGTTCAGGGAGAAGATGTGTCTGAATGTGTGTGTGTGTGTGTGTGTGTGTGTGTGTGTGAATACATATAGGTAAGTAATAGAGTAGAAAGTTGGAGATGATGTGCAAGAATGGTGACATGGTAGAAATGGTGGTGCTCATGACAGAAATGTGGGATTTGGGAGGAGGAATAGGATGGATAGTAATTTCACTCATGTTGAGTTTGAGGTGATGGTGGAATCTCAAAGCATGTTGGAAGTTCTTAATATGGAATTGGACAGAGGCCAGGGAGAAAAGGTTGGTGTTAGAGATCAAGATTTGAGAGTTCTTCTGGAGATGCTGATTGAAGACGAGAGACTGAGCAACTTGTTTCATATCAAAAGATAAAAGCAGAAGATCAAGGAACAAAAGTAGGAAAATGCCCAGAGTGATAAGGAAGGTAAGCCAAATAGAACCAGGAAAATAAATGAAAGGAGACAATGGAAGCTAAGAAAGCTTGCATTTCAAAGAGGTTTATCAAGAATATCAAATAGTTAAAGGAGGTGAGGAAGAATATGGCTAAAGTTATTAGATATGGCAGGAAGAGTTTTGTAGAGATGAAAAGTTTGGAAGCTAGATTGTAAGACAGAAATGAAATGGATATAGTAAGATGGAGAAAAAGGCATAATTTCATCATTTACGATGCCTTTTCAAGACAGCTGGGAATGGTGCTGCATGTCTGTAATACCATCACTCTGGAAAGTTGAGACAGGAAGACTGCAAGTTTGATACCAGTGTGGGTTACTTAGTAAGACCTTGTCTCAAACAAACAAACAAACAAACACAAAAGCCAAACAGTACATGGAGAACTCTTTCTGGAAGACTAGATTAAGAAAGAGGAAATCTGTTTCATTCAGTTGTGATTTCACTGTTTATCTTTTAGAATTGGAGAAGCCCTTGCTATTACTTCTTCCTGTGATAGCTACTCCTCAAAGTACTTTGAAAATACTCTCTCTCTCTTTCTCTTTTTATAGGAAGCCTATGTATTATGAATATTATTTTTGTAATGTTACATACCACAGCCTCAGAAATTTCTAATATCTTCTGACATCTAATTCATATTTATCCTGAAAAACTTAACATATGACAATTCTGAATTCCAAAAAGGAAACTTCCATATTAATTTTTATTAAGATATAAACTAATGTATTTACTGTAGATTTCAAAGTGCACATCCATGAAAGATATAAAGCAAGGCTGCTTTTACTACTGAAATTTCTAAACTCATTTAGCAGAAAAATATTCCAGCATTGTGCCTTGTCTGATTTTTCCTTTTTCTTTCCCAATTTTTCCAATATAAAAGATCTGCTCCTTCCTTCCTTTCTTTCTTCCTTCCTTCTTTCCTTATTTCTTTCCAACTATTTATGACACGACTTTGACCTTAATATTATGTTGGGGTGGCCTTGCTGAGGAGAATTATTTTTCAGGCCCTTAAGATGACTCTTAGGGTCACAGGTCCCACCAAAACAGGCACAGTCTTGTCAAATTGTCCCATCCCCAGAGTTGCAGGGGCATGGAGCCTGGTCTAGATTTCCAAGGTTAGAAAGAACTAGCTCTATAAGTTGTTTTGCATTTCTGGCATCAACCACAAAACTGTCCTTTAGCAAAATTTTCTCTAGGATGTCTACATTGTGGTTCTCTTTGCCCATTATCTTTTTCCAGCTATCCTGGATCTCCCAGGATATCACAAAACTTCCACAGAAAGTCAAATGGGAACTTTCTCAGCCTCATAGGTGGTGGAGATGAAGGCTTTGTTACAAATTCATTGTGTCTGTCTTTACTAGCTTCCCCACTCTGTGTGTACTGATGTGTGTCCTCCCGGGACGCGGAAGGGGATTCGTCAGGGAGAACCGATATGCTGCTTTGATTGCATCCCATGTGCTGATGGACATGTGTCAGAGAGAGCAGGTAGAAATGATCATTTTCTCATGGAGTTCAAAATATGATTGCATTACAAGTGTTTTGGCAAAGAGGCCCTTGGAAGCCCTCTTTATAAATATGTGTGAACAACTTATAACAAAAGTAATTAAAACCTATCCAATTATTAGATATTATATGCAGTATACAACTGGAATTTTTAAAATCTTATTTTTTTATTAGGACATGTTTGCAAATGTATAATGAATACATTCAGTATGGAAAGTTCATACGTATACATATCAAATCTTAATCCTTTGAGAAAGCTGATACTGGGTTTCAGTTCTCAGCCTGCTACACTTGGAAAAGGCCTACAACCATGAGGTTAATAAACAAAATACAAAACAAGATATGTGAAATGTGAATTTTGAACAATAAAATTCACAAAAACTATTTGTTTCTGAGATAAACTAAACATGAATTATGTTCATTATGGGAGGGAAGGTGACTGACAGTTCTTTGTTTTCCCAAATTATCTATAATTTGGAAGTAGAGATCTAGAATTCTGTCCTTATAGACAGCAGACGGAGAGTCGTGAGTACTCAGCGTTTGTGACGCGTGTGAATTCGGCAACCACTGTCTTCACGGCAGCTTGCTGTCTCGCTGTGCTTCACGGACAGAATTTTAGTTAGGCTTGGTGCGCTCAGTGTGGCACACGGTTGGAGCAAGGTTATTTTTATTTCCACCTTCTATTAAAGATAGCACGGATTGTACTTACCGTTTGTCAAAAGGCCCTCAAGAGCCATTCATTTGAAAGAGAATTTTAAAAATGTAAAAATTCCCTGTAGATGTGGAACGAGCACAGTGTAACCTGGACAGCCCCTGGGGCACGTGTGGCCAGGTCTTCGCGCTGAGCCACAGCTCCAGAAGGCCAGTTCAGCAGTCAGAAGCCATTAGAAGGTCATTCCAGTCATTAGCTGCATCTTTCAAAGACTATTAAAGAGGTTCATTTCATAATGTACCATAAATGCGTCTCAAACAACCTTTTTCTTGCATGATAATATTTTCTCTTGGAGGTTGCTTTCAGACAAATTCTCCAAACTTTTCTCAGTCTCAGACAAAATAGGTACTGCTTTTGTGTTTCTTCTCAGCCTCAGTCCTCCTCTGCCTGTTCCTCAAATTGGCGTCTGAAGGGGGAGGAGAGGAAAACTGACTGGACGAGGCCGAAATTCTCTTCCAAGGAGGTGAAAACACCAGTATTTTAACAACATTATACAACCACGGTCCTCCTAATTGTTTCACCCACTAGTCTTGATTCTATCATTTATGGATGATTTTTGGGTTTATGAGGATACAATATGTACCTCTTTTCTTAACAGACAGTTGGAAAAGAAAGAAAGAAGCCTGCTATTGGAAAAAGCCAATTTAAGAAAGGCTGAAATTGAGAAGGGAGACTAAATTTCTAAAATCGAAGACAATTACTCTGCATTATTATCGACACACTCTAAGGCCATTTTATCACAGCTTTTTCTGTATTCTGTATAAGGAATGTTCAATGAGTCCTTACTCTTGCCTTCGACTGCTCTGAGCTATTCACACTTAAAAGGGACAATTGGATTCTCTTGCAGTCATTCTCTGTTTTTTGTTCAACAGGTCAAAGAGAGTGTGACCAATGTGGTGAAGACTACTGGTCAAATGAGCAAAAGAGCATGTGCGTGCTGAAGGAGGTGGAATTCCTTGCTTATGATGAGGCCCTAGGATTCACCCTGGTTATTCTCTCCATCTTCGGGGCCCTGGTGATCTTGGCAGTCATGATCGTGTATGTGATATACAGGCAAACGCCTCTGGTAAATGCCAATGATCGGGAGCTGAGCTTTCTCATCCAGGTTTCTCTTATCATTACAGTGCTGTCATCTTTGCTCTTCATTGGCAAGCCATACAACTGGTCCTGCATGGCCCGCCAGATCACGCTGGCACTGGGCTTTTCTCTTTGCTTATCTTCCACTCTTGGAAAGACTATATCATTGTTTTTTGCCTACAGAATTTCCATATCCAAAACCCGATTCACATCCATGCGTCCTGTTTTTCGAAAAATCATTGTTTTAATCTCTGTTCTAGTTGAGGTTGGCATATGCATAGCCTACTTGGTGTTACAACCCCCACGGGTATACAAGAACATGGAATCTCAAAATATAAAGATCATTTTGGAGTGCAATGAAGGATCTATAGAATTTTTGTGCTCCATGTTTGGGATTGATGCCTTCCTGGCCTTGCTATGCTTTCTTACCACCTTTGTGGCTCGTCAGTTGCCAGATAATTATTATGAAGGAAAATGCATCACTTTTGGGATTCTGGTCCTCTTTATTGTCTGGATTTCTTTTGTCCCTGCTTACTTGAGCACCAAAGGCAAATTCAAAGTGGCTGTAGAAATATTTGCAATCTTGGCATCCAGCTATGGTTTGTTAGGTTGTATATTTGCTCCCAAATGTTTCATTATTTTGCTGAGGCCAAAGAGGAATACAGATGAAACGGTTGGTGGGAGAGTCCCTACTGTAGATAGGAGTATCCAGCTGACTTCCGCGTCAGTGAGTAGTGAGCTTAACAACACCACAGTGTCAACTGTTCTGGATGAGTAGTGCTGTGGGCTACATGCAACACTGAAATCACAACTGTGGCGTGGCTTACTGTTCCCTTTCAGGTTGCTCCTATAGCAGCTGCCTGATGATCTAGGTGTAATATTAAGGATTTGTGTTCTGGAGGTATAGTCTTAGCACAGTATATGATGTCTTATTTTGTAAGATCTATTTAACATGAGTTAGAATACCTCTTTTTGAAACTGTAAACTATTTTATTCAAACATTTCATAATACTTTCATATAAGTATTGTGTAGTAGAAAATAAGATAGGTGTAATTTATCAAAGTAATAGAACAAAAATGGCTCCTTTGATATGTTTTGTTCCTAAATCACAGGTATCTGACCTAGAATTCTATATAAAATTCTATATTAAATCAAGGACCAAAAGAGATATTTTGTTCTACATTCTGTTAATGACTTTCTGAAATAGATAGTTTTCTCTTTCTATAGCTCATAAATTTTCCCTTGGAGCAGGAAGTTTAGAGAATTCTTAGAAGATAATTATGTTTCAAAGGACTGGCATATAGACAATCTCAAAGAATTGAAACATTCACAAAACTGAGTTCCTTCTTGAACTCAAATGGGAATGTCCAAGTTTCTCCCAGAGGGAAGGCAAGTCCTACCTGCTGCAGACTACTCTGGAGGAGAATAAATGGTAAAGTATCTGAGTTTCACAATATTTTCCTGCTTGCAAAATAAAAACAAAGGTGATAGGAGGTTAGTACAGCAATTAGAATATATAGTGGAGATCTGAAAGAAAAAAAAGAAAGCAAATGTTTACCAAGATCGGGTATTAGAACAGAATTTTTTAAAGAATAAATTAAATGATATTTGCCCTGTTAATATACACAGTTAAAAGGAATTTAATTCCCATGTGAAAATGTTATACAAATGTTTCTAATCTTCTAAATATGAAACTTTGAGAATGAACTATATGTATTTATGTGTATATGAATTAAATCTGTAGAAAGAAAGATTTTGCAGAAATGCCAATAAACCAAAAACGTATGTTTATTTTGCTCTAGAAATCCAGTGGAATCAGAAAGAAATCTCTCTTTGAGAGAACTTAATAAAGTTTAGGGCTAGTCATTCAGGAACTTATTTACTGGTTTCTAAAGAAGTATCATTCTAGATCAGAGGAAGGAGATCTGTTTCCCACAATTCAAATAGGAAGTTTATATCAAGGTTCAGAAAAGCTCCAGAGCAATCACATTTGTTGGAGAGAAAGTTGTATCCCAGTATTCTGGGCAACTATCTATTCACCCTTCTGTGTCCGAACAGTTTGGACCACAGTCCTTAGAATTATTACGTGAGAATCTACATCACAAAATGGACAGCAGGGAAATTACTTTTTCTGTCCATTCATTCTTTCATTTTTTATTTCTTTGACCTTTCAATCATAGGGTTGTACTTTGGGAAGAGAGAATGTTTTGTCAAAGTACAGAACAATAGAAAAATGAAAATATGTGACTCAGTTCCTTTTTCAGTTATGCATATAGTTTGAGTATTCTTAATAATCCATCCTGAAATTTTAAAAAAGCTGAAAAATAGTTCATGTCTCATGACTTGGTTTACTTTTATATTAAAAATACTTCAATCTCAATGTAATCAATTTCCATTCTGAGATCAATATCTGAGATCAAACATACAGTGTTTAAAAAATAACTTCGGAAGTCCAAATGGTTAATATCAAAGACTTTATCTTATTTTATATCACATTGCTCAATAATATGGTCATATTG